>JAGDQP010000298.1:0-65136 GCA_022664845.1 Lepisma saccharinum
TCGTTCACAACATCATTTCTATCTCTCAAAACCGAGATTGTGTTTGGTCCAGCGATCTCTTGTATATAGATTTTCACATATTTATAATACTCTTCCTTTGCCACCAGATCTCTGCTTCAGTAAAAGTAAATTTTTAAAGGCTTGTTATATGAATCTAGAATGAATGAATGAAAAAAAAATATTTCCTATTGTATAAGTCCTTGTTGTTATATTATTTTTATTATTGTTGTTATTGTTTATTGTATGTTACAAGAACGGTGTAAAATGGCGTTTGCTGTATCCGTGCTAACTTCTAATAAATAACAGAAAACAGTCCATTTAATAATACTTTTCTTCATTTTTATCTTTGTTTGTATTTTTAGCCGGCGTTTTAACGCCTTTCCCCGTTGTCCGAGTTTCTTCCCCAACGAACTTGATCTGTCCTTTGAGCAAATAAACAGTATATGAAAGTTTCAAATTGGTTCACGCGTTCGGCAATTATATTTTGAGACATACAGACACATACAGAGACAGACAGCACAAATGCCAATTGAGTCAACTAGCAGACCTCACTACGGTCTGTCAATTAGTTCATCGATTTCGAGTCTTAGGAAGGTGTCCAGAAAGAAATTGAAATATTTATGACAATATGTTATATCACTGCTCTCAGAGTTAGAAGTCAAAATCTGTCGAACTGTCGATACACAAAATAGATCACGCATCGTCTCCGAAGTGACACTGACAACACTGGTACAACTTTTTTTGAGGGACGACATTTGTCATCAACAACACAACGCGTACTTAATAAGACCGTGCCCACTTCGATTCTCTGGGCAATTTTTGAAACATTTCTTGTATAAAATACACAATGTCAATACCGTGCCTATATTCAACATTCCATATTTTGTGCTTGCCGCCGCGTGTGTTATGAGATTGTGCAACTTTCGGAAATTCAAACTTTTCCATCGCCTATTTTTTATGAATCTTAGTGTACACAGCAATGAACATGAAAAATGGTCTTCATAGCTTGGTTGGTAAAAGCAATATGCTACCAGCCCTACCACCCATACGAACATAGCATAGGTGTTCTATCCTCGCTTTCGCCAAGTTCGTAACTTGTGTTTTAAGCTACCAAACCTAATATATTTTAACTTGGGCCAGAAATAGTGCAAAAAGTGCTCAAAAAGTAATCGGAAGCGATAATGTATTCAAGGAGGGAATAAATTATACGAAGTATCGCGCGTGATATTTGTTGCTCCACTTTTGAAAAAGGAAAACGAATACATTTTATTCAATACCAGTTTTTGTCTTACATGAAAACAAAATAAAACAATGAATTATTTTAGTAGTAAGTACACTAGCTCTCATACTTAACAGGGGATCTCGGCTTAAGTCACAGTTGCCTAAAGACCTTAAAATAAATTCAAAATAACAGGGAATCTATTTCCTCTGAGGAACTAAATGGTTCTATGTAACAGTGGTAGCGATAGCGAAATCGAGATTCTCGCAGTCCCAAGACTCCCATCTCCCAAGCGGTTGTGTTCCGGAAAAAATGTCCGTTCCTTCTTACATCCAGAGCTTCGATAAAAGACTAAATAGTTTGGAGCACTTTAAGTTGTAAGAACGTAATTATTTACATACAAATTAATATCATCATCATAATTAAGACTCTGTCGAAATTATCAAGTCCTTCAAGGCAATTAAGCCCTCACCATTAATCCTGATCTTGTTCTTTATTTTTTAATCTCAACATACGATTTATCTTCCTTAATACTGCCAAGCAGTTGGATTGGACTTCGTCTTCCTCTCTCTTCCCCAACCGCACCTTAGTATGCAATCTATGCGCAGCCAATGTCCTAACCAGTTTCTCTTTCTCTTCTTGATTGTCTCCAGCATTGTTCATCTTTCGCTAATACATTTCTTCATTTCACATCTTTTATGTTATTCGCATTAATTTTATCACTGACCTTTAGGCATCTCTGACTCATGCCGGGATAGGGTAGGGAAAGGATGAAGGAATGAAGTTGACCAGGGCCTAAGTTGAAGGTATCATACTGATATTTGTCTGGTTTGACTGATTAACTAAGAGAAACGATAAAAAATGTATTTGTTTGGAGAGCTACTGTACCTTGAATTTTCCAGAAAAATATAGAAAAGTAGAAACTTTTACATCTTCATGTACTATAATGACATTTAAGAATGCCCCGTTTCAGTCAGATGCCTAATTAGTCTAAAAGCGAGTTAAAAATAAATTATAACTTTTATAAGTATAGACCCTGGATCTTGAGTAGACATTAGCTTAGGCCTAATTTTCTTAATACAAGTCACTAAATTTCTTGAGTGATAATGGCAAAATTCTTGAGTTCACGGTCAAAATTCTACGGTGTTTTTAGTGAAATTAGCAAATTTATGAGTAGAAATAAACAAGTGAGGCCGAGTCCAGTCGGGGGACTGTGTACATAAGCTATCACCAAGCTTCAGTAGTGAGCATCCTATTTAAATATTTATATAATCAATGTTCCGTTCGAAAAATCGTGGCGAGACTTTTTCAACGACAAATCAACTACCTTCCTAGCCCAGTAGTTCTAAAGTTGAAAATCCCCCCCAATCTCAGGAACTGTCTTCTATCTGGAGAAATGATTCGGGGTTTAATTCGTGTTGCCAAAACCTTTCCAATGATACCTCATCGGCTTTCTTAGTCCTTGTAGTTCCAAAGTTACAATACAAATCCTCCCCTGCAATCTGGATAAAAGATACGCGTTTCAACCACTTTCCTAGCCTTAGTAGTTCCAAAGTTCAACATTCCCCCTCTCCGAAACTTGGGATTCGCCCCTGCAATCTGGATCAATGATACGTTTGACGTCTGGACTTTTCTTTTCGAGCCCTTTCCAATGATACTTCAATCACCATCCTAGCCCTAGTAGTTCCAAAGATATCAGTTGTGTTGCCGAGACCTTTCCAACGCCACCTCAAACATCTTCCTAGTATTAGCAAAGATACATATCCAACGCCAGTATCCCCGGCACCACATCTGCCATTTGGATAAATGATACGAACTGAGCTAGCCTCACCGAGAACTTTCCAACGACACCTCAACCACCTTTCCAGCCCTAGTTGTATCTGAATTGAAACTTGTCGATAGACTGGCAGACGGACGGAGCGGGCGCATAAAGCTTCACAACACTTTAAACTAAATGCTGAAGCTTAAAATTACAAAATTAAAAATGTTCAGCAAATTGTTATAGGAAGATTATGTCTTGAAATAAAAATGGAGGTCCATACTGCCCGAATTTCATCCCTCTATCAGTTTCATCGTTCTTCGAACAACAATTATTCGGAAATTCATTTGTTTGTTCTTCGCATACCGATTATGCGGATATTCGTTTTTACGGATAATCAGATATCCGTTTGTTCGTTTTTCGGATAATCGAATAAACGGATATCCGTTTGTTCGTTTTTCGGATAATCGATTAATCGGATATCCGTTTCTCCATTGTTCGGATATCCGATTATTCGAATAATTAAATTATCCGGATAATTATTCGAACAATATCCGGATGAATAATTATCCGGATAATGTTGACAGCCCTACCCATGACCGGCAATGTATTGAGAAAATCATAGCAGCTACAAAACCTTGTCCTTGTGTCAGCTCTAGTTTTCTTAAGGGGATTTAATTAAATGACGTAGACAGTGTTGGCGACGGCGATTAGAGGATAAAAGTGCAGGGGCAAGGGGTAAAAGTGGGGAGGGGGGAACAAGAAGGAAAAACTTCATATTTCCATATAAAACCATATAGATTTATGGGTCAATTCAAAAAAGTGTCGGGTAATAGCTCCTTGCCCCCTAACGGCCGCCCACGATCGTAGAGATTTCTATACTAAATTAGATTTAACAAAAGTCATTATTTTTGAAACTACATTCCAATTAAGTACTAGTTAAAAATTTTCCGTTAGCTTCTTTCGCTGATTTTTCACCGCTAAAATAACATCCAAAACTTGCAAAGTTAGCGCGAAAACTGTTAAATACCCATACTAAAACACTCCACATTTTTAAAAAAATGATGCAATTGTAAAAATAAATAAACGGGTAATTTTAAAATCCACCTAGAATATAAATAAAATTAAAACTGAGAGCTAAGCAAATTTTGTTTTTATTTTACATATAAAATCATGGCGGTTGAATATGGGCAAGATATGTTATTGGTTGAAAGTGAAAACTCAAGCCACTGTTATTTTCATTTACGTATGAAATTATGGTGGGCCAAAAAAATTGCTTGAAAATGAAAGAGCAAACCATTTTGTTTTTATGCAGGTATAAAATCATGGGGGAAGGGCAAAATATGTACCTTGTCCCCCACCAAAAATCATTGGGGGCGACTGCCCCTTCTGTCCCCCCGGCTCCGACGCTCCTGGCCAGGGCCTATGTTGAAGAAGGCATCCCGGCATTTTCAAGGAGTGACTGAGGAAAAACCTCAATCAGAATGGTCGGTCGCTGGGATCGAACCTACGACCTCTCGAATGCTACATCCACGCTCTACCCCTGAGCTACGTCGACTCGGTATATATATTTGTTGTTTTGAACTCAGTGTCTAAATTTGAGAGAAAAAATGACAGCCTAGTTAAATGCCTATTTTAGCTTTTGATGCCTATTGCCTATTTTGACTGGTTTTAGTGCCTTTTTGCTTGTCTATTTCGACATTTTAGTGCATATAAATCCTAGCTTTACCAATAACTTACATAATAATAATATATGTTATGATTTATTTCTCTGCATAAAAATCTCATTGTGCTTTGTATCCTTGGTTACAACCTTCAAACAAGCTAGCTGGAAAAGAATGTAAAACCAAATACCGGCACTTAGATTGAGATTTTACAAAATAAAATATAATGTGAATCAAGTCAAAGCGAAGAAACACTTTGTAATTATAATAATAAATACTTTCCTTCTTAATCCTAGCAAGCACATGATTGAAGTCTATTTAATTACTTCTTTTCTTTCTGTAAAACAAACTAAATGCTCTTATTCCGTTAGTATTGTTATTACTGAAAAGAAATTTGAGAAAATGAACTTCAGTATTGAAAGCCGACCTAGTAGGCGTGCGATTTGGGGCGCTAAGTCAGCGACTCGGAGGTCCAGGGTTCGAAACCCGGCTAGGGCATGGATGTTTGCGGATTTTAGAGACTTAACAGCTAATGGACTCGAGACGGGTCGAAGTCATTAGTTAGTAAAATAGCCCCAAAATACAAATATTTTTTCAGTATTGAAAAAATAAAACTGTTTCATAAGAAACAAGTAAACCTGAAGAGAAAAAGCTTCTGCTTGTGCTTGGGCTCGAACACAGGTCAACGTAGTTCAGAAAAGGAAAGTAATTGAGAGGCGCTGTGTTTAATCGCTCGGCTACAAGAAAACATTTTCTTTTCCAATGTCTTGTAGGAACAGCTGAGGAACACTGGCAATTCAGTTTCCGCTATTTTGACGTTCTATGACTATCAATACATATATTTATAGGCCTATCTACTCTCATAATGCCGCTCAGTAGACTATATTTAGAATACAAGACAAACCCAAAATCAAATATAAATTGAATATTTGAGCAAATAATGCCTGAAGTAGATGTGCAGTGGTGCAAACTGTATCAAACTATTCATTCTCTCTTTTAATGTGCTCAGTACACGATGAACACTTTATTAAAATTTATTTTTAGTGCCTGTCTTGTAACATAATAAATAAAACCGCCCTTTCTATGTTTTCGGTAACGAACACACAACATTTACTTCAAGGAAGATTTCTGAACTGAACTTGAGTTTGAATTTCGTGCGTCAATCATACTAAAAAGTCATTACATTTTTCTTATTTATTTTAACAAAACTGGGGCTATATTACATACATTTTGTAATATACTTTTCCTTTGAAAATACTAGAGCATTTCTTATTTTGAGAACATATAGGCCGACATAATTTTATTCTACTTCAGTGTTATCGGGTACCGTTCTGCTCCTTTCATTTTTTGTTCATTCTGCATGCTTAAGGTACCGTTATCATATATTAGAATGATAATAGTAATACAGCCACCGGGGTCTAGTGGTTAGTATATTTTTTTTTGAATGGACCTGCGTACTTTTCTTTAAACAAAAACCCTGTAACTGTCTCATTCTAAGCGCGCAATGCCCTATGAATAATTTTGTTTGGTTCGTTCTAATGACACATTGGTTCCTCTTTGATGGGTCAAATACCGTAAGTAAACCAGGATTTTCATGGTTACGTGTACTAGCATCGAAAGAAATGAACAAAGCATATAACTGAATAACTACAACTTTAAAAGTCAGTGATAACCTTGGTTAGGTTGGCGGTAGAATGGGTAATACTGTTATATAAAAGAAAGGAACGTTTTCCCACTGTATTCTGTGCAAGCAGAGTTTAATCTGTGGATGGAAGAGAAAAAGAGGTGAAATGTGGACTAAAGCGGATGTGCAGACGATAAACGTTACTTAATGAAAGTTTTTGTGTTTAGTTAGATGTTTTATTTTCTGTTTCGTTAATGTGTAGCTCATTATGACTTTTAGATTATAGTGTGTGATGGAGACTTACGTTATTATGTGAAATTGTGTGGTTACATTTCTAGTGTCAAAGTGTTCTGAGACCATCAGCTTAGTGACGTTTTCGTGTAGGTAGGTTACCGTTGTATGTTACGCTTTTTGGTTTTGTAGTGTAAAAGTTTTCATATTGTAGTGTGTAAGGAACATAAGTCTTCTCTACATGAGACGAAACGATTCAATTAGTGTTTGCTATAATTTATTGAGAGTGATTTGTACCGTGAGTATAATTTCAGATGGCCGGTTTTGGTATGTTACTTTTCGGTGTAGAATAATTAAATAAACACGATGTTTTCTTGAATAGGATACAGTAGATTAGAACATGGAAGTTTCTTGAGACCATAAGGGATTTTTGGTAAATTTTCAAACTAGAGATGTTTCAGTCTATGCATGAAACGTATTATTAGATTGGTTTCGTAGTTTTGGATTTTCTATTATACTCACCTTATGTGGGATGATTACAGTCTTCGCCTTTTGGAGCCCTCAGAGTCCCGATCACTGAAAAAAGACAACTGCGTTTTAAATAAAAGTGAACAGGCCAGGAGTTCGAAGTATTAATTTCAAATAATATAGTATCGCTTAAGTTACGCTTTTGTTTCGATTGTTAAGGTATTGAATGTTAAATTTTCGTGCAGAGGTGTTTCAATTATTGCGTATGTATTTAGTTTGTGTCCACTTACACTGCACACTGCATTTAAAGTGTATACGCCTAACCAAACTTTGCAGTCAGTTAATTAATATTATATTAAGTACGGTAGTATAATATTATGCTACCTTACCGAAATAAGATATTAATATATTAGGCAAGGATAGGAAACATCAGTCTACGAGTTTCGGGGAACTGAATAAAAGAGAATGGCGCATTGATCCATTGGCGGCTATGGTGCATTTTGTGGCAGCCAGCTGTTGTGCCATATTTTTCCGTGTGGTTTGTACCACTGATTCCGTTGCAAATTCTTATTTATTTCTATAATCACCTATGACAGCGAGCATTCCAGAAACTGTTACGAGAATACATATGTTGTTTTTATTTCGTTAAATACGCGCTGTTGATCAACAAACTGAAATGTGGCGGCATGCAAAGGTAATGGATTCACTTCACTGAATCGCCATTATGGCAGGTATTATTACAAGTATCACTCACATAATGTCGAGGAAAGTCGAAAGTTTGTTAGGTTAGTAATGAGGAGAAAATTATTGCCATTAAAGTAATTATTATTTAAAGTTGGTTATGAACCTTCAATTTTCCCCTTTCAAAATCAGTGATATTTCTTGCTGTAACTTTGCCATTTTTAATGATAAAATCACCATTCCAAAATTCGTATGTTGGAAAGACTTCGAGCTTTTCTTATGGTATAGCCCAAATTCAGTCTCTCTGTTAAATGCAGAGGTATACAGGCAAGAAGCATAATGCTCAATGTCACCCCGATTGAAGAGGTGACATTGGGCTATACTATAATGAGGTACTGTTCCACAAAAGTGGTAAGGTTTCAGCTTTCTAAAAAAGCATCAAAAACTATAACTTTTACACTTGATTAGGTTTTCCTATACAAATTAGTTCAAACGATTTTTGAGAAGAAAAAATGCCCAAGGCCACCCCACCTGATGGTGTATGTAGCAAGAGAAATGTATTGTTCAAGGGCGAATAAGTGACATTAATACTCTTTATGTGAACAGTAAGTCAGGTTTGGTATTTTCAACGTAAAATAACCAAAGCTTAACCTAACCTGGAGAGAAGTAGAAGTTAGCCATTTATTTTGTTCTCCTATTTGCTAATTAGATACACAACTGCCCTGTAATCCCTAGTGTCGATTTGTAAGTACTGTCGTAAGCTTCAGAACAACGGGACTTAGTCTCGGATTTTAACCTTTGAAACATCCACGGCTTTAGGTAAGTTTTGATTCGGGCCGAATGGATGATGATGGGAGAATTTGCGAAATTAAACGGGAGGAAATGGTATCACGTTTACGAATGGGAGTGTGCTATTAACCCTTCCCGAGTTTTCTTTTATTAAATTATTTATTTATTACATGAGGTCTTTTCGTCCTATGAAGATGGTAAACATAATTTCTGCCTTAACTTTCGTACTTTTATAATGAAAGATCGTTTTATTAGGTAAAACTTGGGAGGAAATGTTAAATTTTAAGTTGAGAAACACGGAAGTTGCGGTAAAAGTTTGGCTAGATAATTCTCTGTCTACATCTTAAAAGAAATTTATGTTTCCGTAATTTTTTTCTAATCAAACTTTAAAGCTTTTACTTTCAGATATTATGGGATACCCGTTTTCCTGAATTTAACGTGCCTTTTACATTTCTGTGTTTCGATAGTGCATTTGTTTGGTTATGCATGCCGATGACCTGTATTTTGTCATATTCTCGTACTTACTTTTAGTTGTCGGTTTATCTATCTTCGCCGTGTGTTTCCACGAGTGTCTCAAGTAAGTTTTCCTGAAGCTGTTTCACTCTGTATTGTGACTTTACATTGTCGTAGTTTACATCTCATATTTTAATTTTGTTGCTGTTCTTTGGATGAAAGAGAGAGATATCAAGTATTCATTTAGTGTACCTACCCGGCATTACCATATGAAATGATCGAGGAAAACCTCAGTAAGGGAGTGCTGGCATTAGAAAGGGTTGATCTTGGGTCACCTTCTCTTTTTTATTTTATTTCATTTTTTTAAAAAAACTGTTTATTTTGTCCGAACCATGCTTACAATTAAATTCGCACGCAAGAATGCGATGCTACTTTCCACAGAAACGACCTTTTCTCACCACTTTATCTTGCCTAAATGGTGGCTGGGTCACAAGACTTGCCACACATCCAGGCATTGGTTTCTGTATTCTCGTTTAACAGTATCAACTAGGAGGGAAGAGTTATTTGGACTGTACTAGTGTTCTGTTCGAGAATAGTGTAGCTCAGGTACTCAAGCAGGTAATACTAAGTCATACAACAGTCCTACGTTTTTGTGTTAACCAACTGGTGAAACGTAAATAGGGCATGTTACATGCGCCTTTGTACGTAATAATATACAAGGGTATACTGTCCATTGCGTGTGCGAATAGTATGCTGTACCGTATAAACTTTTCTTCTTCAGTCTCAGATAAAAGATACGGTTATTCATAGTATATGCCTGTTCTTATTGGTCATATCTTTGAATCGTGTGTTTGTCATAGTGGAATTCATTTTTTGAACTTCAGCGTATGTAGTTTTTTTTTATGCTAGGTTAGGTTAGAGAGACAAAAATTGTATTTGATTTCGCAGGCCAGATTTCCCTTTCTCGTCCCTTTTAAACGTACATGATAGAATTATTATATTCCTTTGTACATGATGCTTTCGAATTTTGTATTTATTTACTTATAACCGTTAGGCATCTCAGGCTCAATGTCATGAATTAGTCATCTTTTTATTTAAAAAAAAAAACACACAAAAATTTCATTTGCAAGAATATTGTATAACCCGACCAGAATATGAATAGACGTGGCAAGTTTTGGAACGACCGATGAACCATGCCAAAACAATAAAGACGCACAGATGCGTTACTACCCTTCGCCTCTCGCTTGAAGTGTTGCCATCCAAGAAATTTTGTTGCTGGTTGTTTTGTATTAACTTTAGCACTAAGATATTAAAAATTACATTACAGTTACAATATATTTATTATTGAGAAGCTATATTTATTGTCCTTGTAATCCACATATGGGAAAAATATTACAGATGACTTGGGCAAGTTAAATAAAAACTCTGTTAATAAAAACTTATATACTTGCCACTCTCTCACCCCACCTCTTGTATCTCTTTAGACAGTTTTCTAGTTTCTACCTTGAGAGACGCTAGCAAGACTTTTTACCCAGGCTTCATGGCAGAGGTGTAACTACATATTAGGTCCCCACCCCGCAAGAGAATACCCATGGCTAAAGTTCGATTTGGTCCATTGAGAGGCTATTGCGAAGGGCTCCCCGCATTGCGGGCTTTTGGACATAGTAGTTACACCCCTGCTTCTTGGTCCAGGCGGTAGCGCCCTGGACTTCGGAGTGGCAATGCGGAGGTACGCGAATGCGACTTTGGAGGCTGGCGCCATCGTGACATTTTGGTCTAGGTTTGTCCTCAGCCACACCAGGCGAATGCCGGGATGATACCTTCGTAAGGTGCTGGTAGACTATCTTCCCTCCTCTCCATTACAAATACTTCACGAAGATCCGTTCTTATATTGTCCTCCCAACGTCATCACGGTCTTCCCACAGGTCTCTTTCCCTCCGGCTTTCCAACCAAGATGGAATATAATTTTCGTTTCCCCCCCCCCATCCAAGCTACACTGCATACCCACCCAAGTTGTCGTGATTTAATTATTCTTACAGCATCGGTGGATGAAGTATTTCAACTTGTGTACTTCCTCTATGTTCTCGTTCTTAGTTGTTATGTTCTTAGCCACACTTTTGTTAATAAAATATAATTTTGGAAGGTTAGAGGCATAATTGTACAACAAAGTAAATAAACGGACTGAAGATATAACTGAAAGATTGTTTGAACGCTATACAATTCCACGCCCCTTGACGGATTAGAATAAAGTTATGGTACATATATTCCTTAGTACCGAGCCACCGTAGCTCAGTGGTAGAGCGTTGGCGTAGCATTCGGGAGGTTATAGGTTCGACTCCAGCGGACGACTATACTGACAGGATTTTCAAGGGTTTTCCTCAGTCACACCAGGCAAAATCCGGGATGGCACTTTCAACGTAGGTCGTGGTCGACACCTTCCCGAATCCTTTCTTCTCCTACGGCCTACACCTTAGATGCCTGAAGGCCATAAATGAAATTCAAAAAAATATTCCTTAAACCCTAGAGAGATTAATTATGGCATTAAAAAGTTGCCCCTTTCCCCCAAAGGGGTTAAACGTGGATGAAGTGCAACTCGGAAACCACTGGAGTTAGAAATTTGATATTTCACATGAAAATACTTTGTTTCAATTCATTACCAATAGCTATCTTAATTTTTTATTCAATATCCCCGGTGAGCGGGTGAAATCCTCTTAAAGAGTGGAATATGAGAAATCGAAAATTGTTAAAGGTTAGAAACTTGAAATTTGGAAATGGGTATTCTTTAGGACAATGAACAATAAATGACAAATGTTACAAGTCGTCAAGTCTGCACTGTGACTTCCAGATGCAACGACCTTTAACCTTGGAGAAGTAGCTTTGCTTTCCGCCCCAGTGATTCCCTTTCGCGTAAAACATGCTGTTAAGCCCCTAAATGATATTTCGACCCCTCCCACAATCACACAAAAGCAAGTTTCAAAGTTTTAAAGAGTATGTTTTATGGTATACTTTCCCGACTACACGTTTGGTAACACTGTTTATGTCCCTTGCAAGACTTCAGCTGTAGCGTGTAAACAACCACTAGCGACCTCCCCCTCGCGTCTATTCCTACTCTGGTCGCCTTATACTTCGGAATCAGTATCTACATACTTACACATGCTGCAGTAGTAGTCTCAAGGTGGGGTGGAGGTGGGGATATAATGCAAGACTCAATTAGTCTAGAGGCATAAATAAAATACGAATTTAAGAACCTAGCTGTGAATGGGGTTTTTACTCATTTCGTAATTCGGCTTGAGCCTTGCCTATGGTCAATAAATGAAATTCAGATTCAAATTGAATAATACAGTGCCAATAGGGGTTATATCCATTTCTGTTGTAACTGCAAATCACTTCAAACTTGGTGAATTTTCAAATGCTGACTGTATGTCTCTGAAATACATGTCAAGAGTTTTTACTGCGCAGGAGTACCGCTGAGTTCCATCTGAAGTTTGTTAAAGTTTCATCTATCACTGCAGGCAACACTGAAACACTAGTGCTTTGGCTTAGCCGAAGTAAACGGTACTGGGAATATTGTGCTTTTCACTAGTACTTGTATAACTTAAATATGTTTATTAGGGAAACCGGAGTTATTAGAACCGAATCCCATTTTTTTTTAGTTAATATAAGCTAGCGAATTGGATGGTGGTAAGTCAGATGACGGTGGTAGTAGTACAGGAATCGTAAGAAGGAAAGGTGAAAGCGCACTTAACAATCAGGACACTCACGGAAGTCAGCCCCACAAATTATAAATAATCGTCTCGGTCCATTTGGCAAAGAACGGGTACTAATAGGGTTTCTTCGTATCACGGGAAAATGTAGATATGTTTTCAAAATCTGCAAAATTGCTAATGTTTGAAAAAGACGTTTAGAACGGCGAGGGTTAAACGTAGGTGCATTTTAGTGAGGTGTTCAAGAGTAGTATTCGCGAGCTACGAGATACACCCACTGTTTTGTTTAATTATCTTATTCTTTAAGAAAAGACTTTAGGTCGTGGGTTCAATCCCAGCGGCCAACCATCCTGATAGGTTTACCACGGTTTTTCGTCAGTCACCAGAAAAATGACTGGATAGTACCTTTAACTTAGGCCCCGGCCAGCACTTTTCCCCATCCCTATCTTAGCCTGAGTTTTAGATACCTAAAACAAAAACACTTAATACGCTTTCATAACGGTGTACTTGTTAGAATCTTGCTAGGTTGGCAACCTTGAATTTTTCGCATTTTTTTTTCTCACAACGTAGACTATCATCAACAAGTGAGATTGTCTCGGACGTCGTTTTGCATGCAGGGAACTACTGTAAGTTCCCCATTAGCGCAAAAGTTCCCACGGCTTAGTGACGTCAGTGTTGCCATCCCACATTTAAGTAAATTCTCTGCATTTATTTTTTCATGAGATACAAGAATATAATTATTTTTTATTTAAAAAATTCTTTTGGCTGTAGGCAGAGCTGAAACCCGGTCTGGGGAATATGATTAACTGGGAATTTTAGCGTCGTTTTTTCGTGATCTGGGGGGTAAGATCTCCGGTCCTGGTCACACCAAAAAGAAACACTGTTCAAACACAAGGAGATAATTACAAAATCTGCTTTGTCATCCGAAATACCGGGTCTAAATCGGGTCACTTGGTCAGATAACCCGGTAACCCGTTTCTGCTCTGACTGTAGGAAGTAACTAGCTTCCTCTATTGACGAATCACAACTGAATTATTTATTAATGCCTTAAATGAGCTGATGAGTTTCCAAGGACGGGACATACAGTTTTTGATATAGTGGGCTCCGAACCACTTCGTTCAATGGACCGCGTGACCACACGCACAGAAAGCGAACGCGCCTCTCGGACAGCATGAGGTCATGGTAGAATGAAAGATACCAATATTAGCAATTTTGATGTGTTCCTCCATGACGTTCCTGTAATAAGAATTAATACACTGAGTTAGAAATTGTTATATCCTAAGTACGGCATACACTTCTACGATTCCGACCTTTGTTTTATTTTGAAAATACTTATTATGATGCTTCTAGAAACGGTTTACTTTTTCTTTGAGAGAAAAAGATTGAAATGTAATGTGGCTTCTTTTAGGTGAGTGCAGGAATGACACATATTAGCTAATGCGGTTACGTCATTCGTAAAAGCGTGCGTTTCCCCCACCCCCAATCAGTTCACCGTTACCTTTGATTTGAGATCGAAACATTTTTAAATAAGAAAGCTGATATTATGTAGACTTTAAACCTTGGATTGAGGGTTCGTTAATTTGTAATTAGAATCGACCTTCGCTGGTTTTCTGTTTGATCGGTAGACTGTGATGTTGCCGATGTAAATAACAGTAAATTGAAGGGCAGCGTAAGCAACGCTTTTATTTTTAAAATTAGGTATTCGTGTGTGAAATTTGTCCAGTAAAAAGTGTAGTTTATGTTCATTTAGAACAGTCTTCGTATTTAGAGCATTTCTTCGTAAGAGAGAAAAATGAGGTAGGGGTAAAAAAGCATCGAGATGGGCGGAGGGGGAGAGAAGTGAAGGACATTCCAACTTAAAATGCTTACAGTGGAGGCCAAAGCCCTACAAACGCTACAGTGCCAGGGAGTTAAGTAATCATCTTAAATGATCTGACAGGAGGTTTTCTTTTGTTTGAGTCGAGAAGAGCAACTGTAAGCGTTCCTTTCGTTGTGATGTCAAAATTGCCCCCATCATTATTTCTACATCGTGTATAGGAATCACAGGAATTTGATCGATTGAGGTGATTTCAAACCCGTAACCAGCGGGGGCAGGGAGGACTGAGCCCCGTAGCGTATCGTGCGCCGTACCTCAACTGTCAAATTTAAGAAATAATTTATTTGAGATTTTAAAAATAATAGCCGCTTCATACTGTAGTCCCTTTATATCTTTTTTTTTCTATAACCATGTCTGATCGGCGGAAGCTAGCCACTTTTTTGTGTGAATTTGCTACAAAGGTCTCATATACGTAAGTAACTTTTGTTACTACCTTTAGTTGTTTATCGCGCACTGCATATACATTAATATTTTGCCCCCTTAAACTTGGGTTCAGCACCCCATTCCCTGAGGGATTAAGCTGGGTTACGACCCTGGGCGATTTTTTAGAGGATTCGTGGAGTGTGAGGAAATGTGTGCTTCTAGACTGGGTGTGTAAAAGCGTGACAAAGAAAGAACCTGGACATTCTGATATTTTGACGTCATTCATATTTTGATGTAAATAATCACCTCCCGAAGTTTGCGCCATTATTTCAAGGACAGCCTGTATAATCATTTGAGATGTCTCCAGAAACAGATTAAAGTAACAGATCTAAGCTCCATACAAGCAATAATTTTTAAATGATGCAGTTTTCAAAAACGGAAGAAAATTGATTTGAAGCCAAAATCAATTTCAATAGCGCAATGAGTTTAATCCCGAGGGAAATGGGAATTATCTCGTTTTGTAGCATAAAGTTAAGGCTTTCTCAAGAGAACAAATCCAACATTATAGGCTATTTGCTTGTGACGTATATCTGTGGACATACATACAAGTCTGGGAAAGTGGGTTCCTGAATGCGGGAAAGTATAATCACGCATTGCAAGTAAAGAATACTCTTGATTGGATCTCTTATTGTTTTCCTCTTGATGTACAGATTCATTAACACATAGGACCTACATTAGAAAGACTAACAAAGGTTTAGGGGGTCGATACACAGTGTAAACTTCGAATATTGCAATCTCAATTGAAAAAAAAAAAGAAAAAAAAATCTAGGTCGTGAAGTGTCAAGAAGATTCAATATTCCATTCTCCACACTAATTTGGTATGCAAAAGGATGAAATAGTAAGCCTATAAGAAAAATTGACACTAAATGTAGGTCGGTAGCTAGTTATTGTAGTATTTGGCAGAGGGAAATCAACAGGCATTCCATTTACTGAAGAACAAGGACTTGCTGAAAACCTAAAATGTATGACCAAGTGGGATTTTTGTTTAAGCTCAGGCGAGGTTTGGATGTATTTCACGGATATATACGAGGGTCATTTGAAAAGTTCTCGGAATGAAATCCGTATATCTCTGGGAAATTGTGTTTATCTTTCTACACAGCCTCTCTTTACACTTGGTTAAACGATGTTTCAAAGCCTTTGTCATTGTGGAAAACAGATTCTTCTAGGCCTGCAAAATACTATTCCACTGACGCTTGGAAGCTCTTCGTCTAAAGAAACTTTCTACTTCGTAAGAAACGAAGTATTCTTTCTACTTCGAGAAGAGATGGAAGTCTGTTGAAGCCAACCCAACGCATTGATTTTTGCCATTGCAACGATACTTGTATGGGACCGAGTATTGTCGTGATGCAGGGTGTTATTTTTCTTTGCCGAGCCTTTTTTTTTCCTTCAGTTGGTCGAAAAGACGCGCATGGTAGTCACCAGTGTTGATTTTACCTGGCGGAAAGTAATCAATGAGAAGGATACCTTTTGCAACCCCTCTGCCTCCCAAAATATTCCATATCTTTCCGGCCTTTTTTTTTTTTTTTTTGAGGTGGAGGACCAGTATGCTTCCACGCCTTTGACTGCTGTTTCGTTTCTGAACTGTAGTAAAGTACGCATGTGTCACTGGTACTTATGGATCGATGCAAAAAATTCCAATTTCATCACATTTCCTCAGCAATTATTGGAAAAATATTGCAATGTGCTACCGTGATCACACTTCCCCACACCGTATTCAGACTTACCTCAAATCCGAGTAAATGGGATCGCGATTCTTTGCATCGCATAGTATCCCTTTACCAAAATATGAGTTATCATTACCATATAATAAGTGCCCATTAAAACCAAAACACAGATCCTAGTTTGGGTAAATTTTCAATATTCTATCTATTCAACTTCTTTATATATGTACTTAAAAAAAAAAGAAAAATTTCTGACACTACATACAGTAATACAGGATATCTGAAAAGTTCTGTCCCGTCAATTTTCAACTGTATTAGGTGCGGGATGAAATGTGGGTTGCTTGGAGATATTTTTCCGAATAATTCCAATATGCTATGTATGTAACGTTGCTAGTTAGATGGGGGAAGAATCTCAAAAGGGGTGGAAATAAAGAAATTACGAAAACTCTCATTTTCTATCACAACGTTTAGTAGGCTGCGATTTGAGTGTTAAGCGTATCCTCCCTTTTTAATTTACACACATGTTAAACTGTCGATATGTGGGATGACATCAACTTTTTGTGACGTCAGCATGAAATTGAGATTTTAGAGAATTTCTTGGAAACTGGCAACACTGTGAGCACCAAACAGCATAAAGGCGCGGTTTCGTTTAGGCGATGACCGCATTCAGCAAATGCGTGCGACGGAAGCATTTTGTTGGGTAGTTTCGTTTGTGTATGTGGCGCCGCGACACGCTTTACTATACTTTATACATTTAGGGCCACATGCACAGTCGTTCCGCGGGCTACCCACGGAAAGCCTGAGAGACCCTTGACTATTTTGTGTTGCACAGTCATCCCGTGGGACTGAAAGAGACCCGCGGCCTCCACGCGGCATCAGGGATTAGTCGCGGGAGGATCGAACCACCCTTGGCTGTCCCGTGGGTGATGTGTGTATCTACACCTCGTGATTTTATTTCTGTATTTTTCGATATATATTGTAATTTAGCCATGAGTGTTGCTTTAACAATAGACAAGAAAGTGGCACAAGTAATTTACAAAACATTACGTTTACGATCAGACCATTTATGATAATTATTTTATAATTTAAAAAAATCTGCAGTGTTGACGTGCTGTTGTAATAACATTATTATAGTCTATGGTGCTGCTCACTAGATGGTAAGGGCAAGGATAGGTTCAATTCACAAGCCTGTAGCTGAAAAGGTTTTTCTAAAAGTAATCGTAGTTTATCGAACGGATCCATAATTCGTTTAGAAAAGAAAATGAGTTTTTGGTGCATGTATTATAATATTAATTCGCAGCATGTTAACGTAAATAGCAGATCGTGCAGAGTAGTGTATTGCTTAGCTTTCATAGGTCTTTGAGTGCCGCACATATCACATCTCGCAAGTAGTCATACCGATGAACTTTGCTTTATTTAAAATAATAATAATATTATTTCTCCATGGAACAAATGGGTTAACTTCCAAAGTTGGTGGTCCATTTCTAGTAAAATTTACAGGGAAGAAATGGATAATTTGCTCGTTTGTGTGGCTGATAATATATAAGTAGAGCGAAAGTTGAGTTTATTTTATTATATAAAATGTGATAAACATGGAACTATTTGGGAAGCGGAGGGAACTACTTGCCGGAAGGTTACCGCATGATTGGATTGTATGAAAGTTACGAGCATTTTATTTTGAACATGGCTACAGGTGTAGAGGGACATTACCCACGATGTGAGTTAACACCATTGCAGTTTGTGAAACTATACGACTATAATGAAGAAAATCTTTTGAAACTGTGTGAAAGTCATGGTTTAATAAATCTAAAAACAAATTGCAGGAAGTGTGGTAAGCTTTGTTCAGCCGAAAAGAACTGTAACGTATATGAGAACAAAAAGTGTAAAGATACATGACCGCACCTAACTTTACCTAACCTCCACGTTCCCATGGTCAGTAATTGAGGAGAATCTACGAAAATGCAAGAAAGCAATTATTAATAATAAATATGAACATATGAAAATATATTTTGATAATATACATGCCCGCACCAAACCTTACCTAACCACCACGTTCGCATGGTCACTAATTTCAGATAATGTACGAAAAATGCAAGAAAGCAATTATTAATAATAAATGTAAACATCCTCACCCTGCGCGGTAACCGAACGAAACAGAAAACCAGTGAACTGGACGTAAAAAATGATGATTTTTAAATTTTCGTAGCTTTCATCAGGCGTTTAGCCGAAAACCAGACGGACGACCAACTTCGGAAGTAATGCCGAACAAATTTCACGTTGTGCTCATGATTTAGAACTTGAGAAAAGAGGAAAATGTTCGCTTGAAATTAAACATACATTACGCTAGCTTTTCACAATTTGGGTGAGCAACCAATTAAAACACGCGTTTTATTGCGTGTTCTACATACCACGCAATAAAACACGTGCTTCAATTGGCTACTCACCCAAATCACACGCAAAGCAAGCTAGCATGTAAATCAGTCCTTAGCATGGATTCTGTCAGACTCCCCAACCCCTACAAATCGTCGAGCATCCCCCTAATTTTAATATCTTTGTAGTTAAAAGTAAAAAAATATTTACAGTCCTAGCTTTGACACAAACTGAAAATCCTCCCCTAATTTTAGCAATTTCAAACATGTCATAAACTTAAGTCAACGTCCCGACTTTTTCAAATGTAATAGTGTAGTCTCCTGGACTTTCTATCCTGGTACCGTCATTAATAGCGGGCAAACAAAGCCCTGTTAACAAAATGCCAAGTTAGGATATTTAGGTAATGCTCCATTTTAGTAACTTTACAACCTTTTTACTCTTAATTTTTCCATGTAATTTCATTCTCTTTTAGCTTAATTCAATTTGCTACGGTAGGCCTAGGTTCGGTTAGGTTTACTCAGATATGAAAACGTAAAAAGACCATAAACTGATTATGGTGGAGCAATTTCCGATGTTATTTTTTCAATATGCTTCCTAACAGCATGGTTAATACAATTGCAATGCTCTTTCTGTTATATAAAATGTTCCATTTATTCTCTGATTTCTCCTAACATACATTTTCGTGATTTATTTTTTAATGCTTTCAAATAATTTCCCATGATTACATATTTCTTTCTCTCTCTCTCATTATTATTTTTGTTTTTACAAATTTTGATACCAATGCCTAATTAATGATCAATATATTTTTCTTTTCTGATAACGAGAGAGAAAAGCTTATTGTTACTTCTTCGTTAGAGTTATATTCCTCAGTTATTTTCCACCACACATCGCCTAATTCTTTTTATTAGATGCTGTATTGGTAACTTTACGTTCCCCTTGTCCTTATATTTTTCCTGTATTTAGACAAATAAGCCCCTCTTTTTGCGTATACGAAATCACTTTGGGCTTGCAAGTTTCTAACGTTCTCTCTTCTCGCTAGAAACAATCAAATAAATGACAAAACTATCGAACGCAACGTGATTGTCTACTTTCTCCATTATTTTTCTAGCCTCGTTGCAAGTTTATTTTACTAAACAAGCCCGCGGCTCAACCGTCACCGCGGGATTCCGTCGTAAAGCACTATGCAATAGTAACACAAAGTGATCCCTTCGGCAGGCCGCGGGGACGGGGCACCCACGGGGCAGCTGCGGGTCTGACTGTGCATATGGCCCTTATACGATTTGCTTTTCGTGCATTGTGAGTTTAAGATTTTTCTGTGAACAATATTTCTTACAGCAACAGAATTTTAGGCACGATTACAAACAACTATAATAATAATATAATCAGCATTTTAAATTAAACTCAACTTCCATTCAATATGAAACAATTTAGTTACATCAGGCTGCCATCTATCGAACATCAAACTTATTGCAGGACAATCACATCTTTGCATGTATTCTCTTTCTTTCGTGTTTTACCAACAATTTTATAGTATTTTGGTGCATTCTTGACGTAGGTTTCAATTCTCATCTCTGCTGAAGTTCATATTTGGCAAAAAATAGTTCCAAATTCAAAGAAAACACGAATAAAAACTTAACAACACCCTGCAATGCATGCGATTGCTGTAGCTTGACTGATCTCCGAGGAGTCGTTGTAACAGTGGCATGCAACACTGTGTGTCCGATGCGCAAACCAAACCGACTCCACTGATTTACCTTCAACGTGTCCATGCAGTGTCGCGTGCAACAGTTACTTGCGATCGTTGCATGCAGTCATCGCACAAACGAAACCGCACCTGTTGGTTATGCATGATGGATGCCCGTACGATACAACGAAGGTCATGATATCAGTTATTATTTTCCGGTAAGTGTTGACATCCTTTACACAGGTAACATGGTGACTATTTGCGTGTTGGTTAACAGCACTTAGGGCTAGATCTACAATCTACCGCTAAACTTCTAGTCAACGCTAAGTTGAGGCTAAGTCTGATTTTGGCCAATAAGAGTTGACCTAAACTTAGCACTGACTAGAAGTTTCGCGGTCGATTGTAGAACTGACCCTTAATCTACATCAGGCGTGGCCACTATGCGTGTTCTTTCTATGCGAGGTCCAATATATGAGGAATGGATTATGGTAGCGTCACGGGCCGTCATCAGAAATAGCTATCAATTAAAGTGTGCGGTCGAAACTGGTAATACGTTTGGCAACGCAACATAGCGCTTGTCGGCTCGAGTTCGCGCTTGATTTACCTGTACCCGCCCGTCAAGTGGCATGTGGTTCCCCCATTGACTTGATAGGGCACACGTTAAGTTCTAATTTTAAATTAATTCACGTATTTGAGCACCAGGGCATGTCGGAAGAACTAAGTTTTTGTTAGTAAATGTAACACTCGTGAAAAGAAATACAAAATATTTTCAGCAATAAACCGTGAGACGCTAAGGCCGCTTTCACATACGCGCAAGAGCGGAGCGGACAACTCTCGCGTGATTTAGAAATACATTACGAGCAATTGGGCTTTTGCGGCTAGACTTTCGCGGGAGCTGCCCGCTGAAAGCCAAGCAAGACATTGAAGTAAATGAGCCGTTTCACATCAGCGCGAGTCGATATCGAGCGAAGAGAGAGATCAGTGTTGCCAGGAAACATCACGAAGATAGGCTGTATTTTCATCAATTACAACAGGCCGGTAGCTAGAATTATTTCATTAAAAGCTAATCTTCTTGTTGGATCATAATAATGTTGATATGAATGTTCATAGAGTTGTAAACAAGAAGTTATTTCTTTGTTATGAAGATTTATTGTCATTTAAAAAAAAATATTATATTATTGATATACATTTTTCAAGAAATTGTAGAAGTTTCACGTCGAAAATTTGAAACGGAATCATATCTACAGAATTAATAAACAACTATTTGTTCTGAATTTTTATAAGTAGAAAACATTACACGATCTAAATTAATTAAAGTAGGCCGGACCCACCGGAACTGTGTTTCGGCAAATCTGTTTGAAGACTGAGTACATTTTCTTTACTCATTTTCTGTTATACATTTTATTCATTTGATACTGTGTTACTGATGATGATGATGATAGGTGTTCTGCCCGAAGGCAGGTCTTTGGCCCGAAGATCACCTTTGGCAACGTGAACCCATGTTGGTTTGCCATTGCCTTCCATGGAATAATAATGACGTCCTGAGGATGAGACCTACAGTTTAACGTGGGATCCGAACCACTGGTGTACCCACCGGGAATCGAACCCGGGACACCTTGATTACAAGGCTATGAGCATAACCACTCATCTACCGAGGACGCTACTGTATGAAAGGTCAGTCTTTTTGTTACTTTAATTGTTGTAAGTAATATTGGTTTATACCCATACATATTTCAAATAAAGGCGAAAGAAAAACATTTTTTACAAAAACCTTGGAATTATTCCACTATTCGGTAGCAAATAGTCGCAAAGCAACGGCAAGCCGATGTTGTTTTCTGAATGACAACAGGCAATAATAATAAACTTTCAAGCTGAGCCATTTGTTGAAATATTCGGGCTATTGATTTAAACCACACGTTTGAAACTAATATATTATTTCTTTTTTAAATAACGAACTAACGAATTAAAAGTAATTTCCTTGGTTCTCATACCACCAAAAATGAAAAAGCGGACAATTCGCCACCAGAAAAGCAAGGGTAGCAGACAATTCGCCGCCAGAAAACAAGGGGGGTTAACGATTTGCCACCAAAAAAACGAAAATCTGCACAAGTCTTCTGGGCTTGCGGTTTGGTCTCCCCCCCCCCCCCCAAGGTTAAGGCATGCTGATCCGTGATTTTGCATTAAAAAGCTGCTTTTACAACTTATATTTTGGACTTTTTTGGATGTTCAGAATTTTTCTATTTTGTTTTCTTGTAGGAAATTTAAGATTAAAGAGTTTTTTTTTCTTGAGGGCACTTTCGGAGGACGGAATATTCGGTGTAAAACAGCCGACATGATTCAGCATTGCATTAATTTCAATTTTAATAATAAATATATGATTAGGTTCTTTTAAAGCCGTATCTATGAAGCTAATTCTAAACGGTCTTAGCAGAGCGAGGAGAATAACTTTCTTGCGTGTGTCCATTGCCAACAAAACTGGTTACACAGCAAGCCTGTTCACAGAGATTTCCCGCGCAGGCAATGCCCGCGTTGATGTGAAAGGATCAGCGAGAGCGAGTTCTCTCGCTCTCGCGCGAATGTGAAAGCGCCCTAAGTCATGGGAAAACCGCGGGCTAACTGGCGGGCGGGGACAAGTGAGTTAAGCGGGAGCTCGGCCTACAAGTGTTGTGTTGCCAAATGCATTCTTGTTAGTAGCTAAAATGATATTTAATATAGTTTTCATCTTTCCATGGGCCGCACAAAACTGTATGATAGAGACATTAGGAAGGAGATGAGCAAAATATGGAGCAGTATTGTCTTATATAGACCCAAAACATACTTACGAGAGAGTGAAGAAATATAATTGGAAGCCTTCGGAATGTAGATATGAACATGAATGGAAAAATATCAGATAACAGAAGATCTGCTATAAGGAAGTGCTGAAGAGAGCAGACGAGAGACGACTAATACCCGGATACAATAAATAAGAGAAAAAAGAATATATTAGGAAATTGGCTACAAATATTTTTTTTTTTATTTTTAGGAATGCAGTTTTTGGTTGAAAAGAGGAAGATGAATCGAATTCCCTGATAGTATTAAGAAAATCAATTCATACGCCAAGCCAAAATAGAAAGCGCAAGTGGTGATGGCTGTCACTTTCGGTAGAACACTGATTATGAATATGAAAAGAGCTTCAGTTAGTAAGTGAGCTCTAAACTTGATAAACAGCCTAAGTTTTAGACTTCGTTGCGAAATAAGAAGAAAGAGAACATTACAGCTTTGGTAACACTATGGCACAAAAACAAAAACATTAAAAAAAAGTCCCATTGGTCACTACACTTTTTTTTTTTCTTTTTTTTTTTTTGAGATGGCATTATCGTCAGTCATATCATTGATTCCTAGCTTGCTTGCTTAGTGCACAACCCACTCTTCGTTTTATGCACAGATAACTCCTGCTACTTCTGGTATCAGTTTTAATTTTATTAGATACATGGTAACTAGGCACTTTATTGGACTATCCTGGTTTTCTTCCTAAAACTCCTTTATTCCACGATAATTTCAAAATCTAAGTAGGACTAACTTGGATAGCTTAAGTGTTGAAAAAGGATAAATCCAAGCTGGATGAAACGAAAACTCGCTGTTAGGTTTAGAGTTTTGCTTGTTTACATTTCCGTCATTAAAAATCAGTTGTTTCCTTTTCTTGTGTAAGAACTTTTGATATTCTTTGCTTCTGAGGCATTTTGCAAATTGACTGTAGCGTAAAATTCATGGGCATGAAGCTATACAATACTAGGAAAATAAATGATAATTAACTTGACGTAACATCGACAATATGAATAGGAGTATCTTTCTTTTTCAATATGGCGAAAGTAGTGTTTCAATGCACTGAAACCTGTAATCCAGTTGAATTCTCAGGCAATTTAATCCAAGTTGAGAGTATATAGACGTGATTGAGACTGTTGTGTTATTCATTTGCAAGTTCTACTGCATTCCGTCATGTTTCATTACTTGACGTGCTCATTGTTCAGCTGTGATGTGCATGTTTCACATACATTATTTAACGAGCGTGTGAAAACGATAGTAGTTCCAGCGGCCATTGGTTAAAATTTGAACACTACATAAGAATAGGTTATTTGCCAATTCAGTAGGTAAACTTTTTACTTTTTTAAATTGTGACAAATAAGCATATCTTACAACATGTACTATCATACCTAGAATAATAATATACGCTTGCAGAGGATATGTATTTTCACGATTGAATGGGCATTGACCTTATCTTCTGCACACGTATGCTAAAGATAGTTGAAACACTACGAACGATGTGAAGAATCAGATTTGTAAGTTATAGATAAATGTGTTTAATAAGTCAATAAATCCACTGATTCAGACCCTTTTCCTTCTCGTTGTCAAATTCGTAAATTATTTTAGGAGAATTTGATATTTCTTTTGGATAATTCCAGTGTAGAAAATAAATTTTTAACTGCCAGAAAAGCAATGTTCTTCGGTTCGCTTACGTTCCGTTACAAGCGTAAATTCTGTGTATTATAAAATTGGGAAGAAATCAATTTTATGATCTTGAATCGCAGATTTTCAGCATTTTTGAAGGCGATTATGTGTTACTGGCCTTGTTATAATTATGTGTTACAAGCCTGGATTTTGAATCCCAGCAGGGCCCAAGTTGAAAAGAGTTTAGTTTTGGCCGCTTGTTGCAAATGCAATTTCTTTGTTTCCTGTTGGAATTCAAAGGCTCCGGCTTGCAGATAAATTGTATCAGACTTTTTAAGAAAATTCGATCAACTTGGTAGCAAAATTCTTATGGCACCATTTTACAAATCTGCAAGAAACTAACCATGTAATATTGGTGACAAAATGCGAAAATATACTCTTATGTTCCGGTAAATCGTAGTACTGATTTTTCGTAATTGGAAGAGAGAAAAGTCAAGAGTCAAGCTTCGTTGCAGATGTGTAAAGTTCTCAGTCGTAAGTCTGACATCTTACTGATTAAACAACGGTATCACATAATTTTCTATTTAAAAAAAGCGGCTATCATCATACGTTAGACATGTCAACCTAGAGAAGTTCGAATGCGGGAGAATTGCCAATTGGAAGGAAGGGAATGCGGGAGTTTGCTGCGAAACTAAAAAAACATGCTAGAGTTACAACACAAACGATAAACCACAGAATACAGACGTTAAACCTTCTAAACCACAGAATCTCTCACGCTTTTTTTTTTTTTAAAGTTTCTAACGCATTTTGAGAGAGATTTGACATGTATGAATGCCGGGATGCCCAGAGCATGGCAAAAGGTATGAATGATACGAAATAAATTGAAAACATGCTCTAATCAAAATTCACTTACTTCACTACACAGGCGAAACAAAGGTCATGAACAAAGCGCAACATAATGATTATAAACAGAGCATTATGCTATGGCAGCTTTACTATAGAGGCGATAATCGTAGTTTCAGCATCTTTAGTGGGGCATCGTGAGGCCTGACCGATAATCAAAATGCGCCGGTAATAAGTTCGTGAGGAACCATGAAGATGTGTACTCACGGCTTGTACATCATTGTTGGTCGACCATTTCGCTTCTGTACTATAATTAAAAATCTTTCTAAATTTTGTGGATAAATGCGATTTTATTTAAACGTGTCTAATTTCCAAAAGATTCTTCCATATCTGGCATTGTATGTGTGTTAATTTTCTAGGAATGCGAGTCTTTCTCCTCATTTCTTAAGAGTTTGCAACAAATTTGATTAAGATTAATTTTTTGAGCATTTCAGTACACTTTTCCCTTTAAAAAATACGGTTCATTTGAAAATAGATTCACGTGTCATACACCTTTCTTTAAATGCTATAAACATGAGCAAATCACTCAGCAATCCAGAATGCACTTATCGGACGTGTCCAGTGACGTACAGTTACTTCCTATTCAAGGTCTTTGGTCCGGTCAATATAAAGAGAAATGGGGGCTGAATTTTACTCAAGCGAAAGGGAAATTTTGTTTCGGGTTAAAGGGATTTGAGATAAGTACATTTTTTTATCATGAGATAATTTAAGAATTTTACGTGTATTATTACGTTAGGATGACCAAACGTCCTGTTTTTAACGGTACTGTACTTTTCTGTCGTTGAATGTCCCATTGTCCCGGCAATTTGCTAATGTCCCTTTTTTCCCACTAGAAATAAATCAACATTTTTTTTTTCATTTAACAAGTGTTATTTTGGCTCAAATAACTTCTAACAATTCCGTGGTAGATAAGAACGGCATCATACTTTATGCTGTCTTTCACAATTTATTGGTTACCATCAGGGAGCAGGTAGAAATATTAAGAAAAGTGATGTGACATTGTATTCTGTGCACTTAAACATGTAGATATTGACTGCATTCAGAGTGAGCGCTCAACGAATTTGTCCTTTAAATGCCACTGAGAATTTCCGGCTCACTGTGAGCCGTCGCCATTTTTTTAGCCCAAAATTTTTACGCTCATTTGTGAACCGGAAGGTGGACGCCAAGAAGTAGCAGAAGACGCGTCTGTTAAATGTATAGAGAATTCTTTCGTTGGGCGTATAGAAGTTAATAAATGATGTCTATGAGTGTCGAGATGACTTTAAAACAATATAGTAAACCTTTTAAAGGAGAAACGTTACCTTTATTGGTAAACATACATCGACAGTACCAATAAGTACGGAGCGCTTTACAATATTCAACTGTTCGTTGATCCCTACAAGCTTCTTTTCATCCGAAGGATTTCCGATCCCAGAAGGTGCATTGAGCGCTCAGCCCGTTGAATGCAGCCATTGAGTGTGAAAACGAGCTGGTTCTGTGAGCTTTACTTTGCATTGGCTGTGTTAGACACAAATGCTACTGTTGAAAGAAACTTTTCAATTGTAAATTCCCCATCGACTGATCAGAGGAATCGTTTTGTGGCAGAAACGAGGCAAGTAAATGTTGTCAAGTCACATTTTCGGGATCTTAGTTGTAAACAGTTTCATAATCTGTTGTTAAATAATCCTAAAGTCTTGCAAGTATTCATTCTTCAGAAAAATAAATTGAAATATGCAATGTTTCCGGTTCTGCACCCAACGCCTCAGATTATTTAGATTGCTAAAATGATCATGTGTACATTTGTAGGAAGGCAATAGTTATTACTTAATTAAACGTCTTCCTAGGAGTTCTGGGTAGTTAAAAAGTTGTTCGTAAGTTCATTAAGTGTCCTGTTTCGTCCCTGTATTTTATATATCAATTTATAAGATGTCCTTTTTTGTTCAAAAATCTGGTCACCATATATGAGAGAAATAGAAAGCAGTGACCCCAATAATTAAGATAAAATAAATTGTATCGGCGGTAACAGCACTATGTCTTACGCCCGTCCCGAACCTCGAGAAATGTGTCGTATTGAATCCACAGGAATAATCCAAAATCTAGCCAAGCAATGTTATGAGGTGAAAACAAAAGTACAAGTACCAGAAGTTGACTCAAGCCAAACCTTTGCACATCTCTGTCTGTCTGTGTTCGGGAATGCCAATAGCAACACCCGTGTTTGCCACTCCTTTTAGCTGATTGCTGAGATTATATTTGCTGTTTCACTTCTTCCGGGTGCCTCGGGTGCTTTGGATATGAGGTTTCATAGAAAACATCGCTTTGATTTCATTGTTTAGTTTGGTAAGACTGTAAACATATATACGTTATAATAACGCGTGACATATTTATCAGACGTAATAAAGTACTCTTGCATTTATCTAAATTAGAAGATTTTATTTGTTGTTTAAATAAAAATAATACTGTTCTGAGTCTTTCTCACGAAGGTATGCTATTTGCAGAATTTCCCAAAGGATTTCATTTTCTCTTAAGTACGGCGTGCGAAATCATGGATTCATTCTCAGTGTAATTACGTGTTGAATGAATGACGTGATGAACTTCACGGAATGCGTTGACTGTTAGGTTTCCATACGGTTCAAGAAGAATGTTTACTGACTTGTGCCTTGCTGAATGCTGCTTGTTTGATGGAAGCATTTTTATACATTTAAAGATTTAATTCGGCTCGTAATGTTTACTGTTTCTTGCCAGCTATTGTGTATGAATGACGTGCCTTTACTTCGGTCCATATTATTTCAAGATTTAATTCCTCTATATGCTGTTCAATTTGAATTAATTTTTAAAGCCTTTAGGCAACTTTGGCTCATGCCGATATGCTGTTCAAGATGTTGATTAGTTTCGTGTATTTTTGTAGCATGGGAGTCTCAAGGACGGTCAAGTTAATGTAGAAGATTGGATACTGTCGGAAACCAGACATTAGGGGTGTATCTCATTCTATTTTGCAAGAGAGAATCTCGAGAGAGCGAAAGACCACTTCAGTCGAAAGTATGAAATGTCCCTAGACTTTTTTTCCCCCCTGCAATGACACCTTCTCAACAGATTATAGGTGTATGGGATTATCTCAGAAGCAGGGCTGGAAAAAACAGGTTTTGTTTGTCGACTGCGAAAAAAGTGTGTTTGAAACGTTTTAAACATTTTCTTAAAAATAAAAAAATGGTAGGCGTTATGATAGGTACTCATCTGCAGTAGCCTCTATAACATTTCAGTCGCGCTTTCGGTATGTTCATAAGCACTTACTAGAAATTCTGATCGTTGAACGTATTAGGACCAAACATTGTTTTTACGTACTGGGGCGCATCAGAGATATTTCAGGTCCCACAGTTGACAGTATTGCCTACCAATTTTAAAAATTAAATATTTACTACTTCGATTCAGTTCGACGTATCCACACTAAGCTTTGAGTATACATATTCTACACAATCGAAATATACTATGGTCGTTTCCTGTACCCAAGCACCCAGTTGTCAGCGTTGCCATCCTATTTTAAAATTCAATTTTTCAAATGGCCTGAATACCGTGCCGATTATACCTTCCTATACTTTCAAAAAAGCGTGGTGGGGGTGACGTGGCTACGTTGATATGTTTTGAAATAATACTTCTCAGAGCCCTATTGCAACACTCATTAGAAGAAACCTATAAAGCAGTACTAACACCAACCTCTATAGCTGACTGATTCAGGAAATGGAATTCTTCTGCAGGTAAAATATCTTCATCATCCATATCTTGGGAGACTTCTTCTTGTTCAGTTAGTGTCATTGTTGATATCCTGTCAAAGCATTTAGAACATAGAAAGTCATCACTGGAAACTTCTTCACCTTGAAACAGTCTTGAATGAGCACTCTTATTCCCAACCTGTAGGAAGTCTGTTTTTTTGCTAGTCTTACATATCACTCTTTAATGGATATGCAAATAGTCAGCACACTCCACTCTCCTGTGGCCCCACTCGGAAGACATTTCAGACTCTGCCCTTTCCACAAAACACCACGCAACTCAATCAGCAGAATCCTCTCAAAAGCTTGCAACATTAATTATAAACATGGTATGTGAATCCTGTGATGTAGGTTCCATAACACTTTTGGTATTTTTTGTTGTTTCCGTTTGCATAAAATAATTCTTGTATACATAAATACAGTATTATAATTGAAATATTTCTTGTATAATTTTAAATCACGTTTTTCAGTCTTCTGTGTATTTAGACTTGTGTTTAACATAGCAAAGGCATGATTTATACTTCACCAAGGGACGTACACAGAGAGTCCGGACCCCCCCCCCCCCCGAAATTCAGATTTTTTGTAAAATTGGTATAATTTTTTTCAAAATTATATACATTTTACGTAAATTTCATACCCAGATAGACCTCGGTCCAACTTCTGGGTACGTGCCAGACTTCACCAATCACCATGTATTGCATTTCACTATGATTTACATAACAAGATGAAGTGAATATCCGTAACTACAAGATTCTAAATACGTAAACATGCATGTTGATATGATACGCGCAATTAGTGATGAGCAAGACCAAGACAGTAGCGGTCTTGTCTTAGTTGGTAAGCACGAGAAAAAGCAACTGGTTTGATTATTTTTATAAATATTCGAAATTGAACTTTAAAATGAAACAGTTAAACAATAATACTAATTATAGTGAATTAACGAGTTCTAAAAATGAAAATAAGCATAATGAATTGTTTTTCAATCTAAACTGATTTCACTTTTTCTGATTTTTCGTTAAAAAAGTGATTCAATAAATTTGTTCTCCATCATTTCACGTTTTCGTCTTTTATTTAAAGATAAATGTAAACAAATCAAGTCCGTTATTATTATTTAGGTATTTAAAGTTCAACAAACGAATTCTAATTTTACTTATAATTACAATATATTTTTACAAACTTTATAATTGTAATATTTTTTTTTTAAGAACTAACTTTATGAATGTAACGGAGCCCCCAGGCGTTGCCGGGGTCGCCAAATTGCGAAACCGCCGGGCATCGGAACGATTTTGCTACGCATCTCCATGAGGTGGACTCGCTTTTTTGCTATGCTCGCTCCAGCGCTTCGCTTCTTTCTTAAAAACCGTGTAGTCGATCAGTGGTTTAGCGATTGCAAGCGCCCTAGGCCCCCAAAAGGTATTAGAAAGCATTATTTTTTTATGTATTTATAATCCCCTAGCCCCTTTCCCACAGTTGTATTGTTGTTCCTTTACGGCATTACTTTCTATGCAATTCTATTCATTTTCGATCATAAACTGGAGTTTGTATAAAAACGTTCAATTTGCGAACATTTTCATGGTGAAATTTGTGTTCTACACGTAAAAGTACCTATGGAAATGCATCTAATAACTCATTTAGTTAATATAAAGTTTCACCTTCAAGGTTGATTTTACTGCTTAAAAAGTCGCTCAAATTACACGACTCGGCTTATTCGGGACACAAATATATGACAGAGTGCGGGTCTGTGCGTGATATTTTCGCTATCTATGTGCTTCAAACAAGGTCAAAAAACATGTCCGAAGTCAAAACTCGCTGAACAGCAAAAAGGGTTCCCTTGTTAGTTGTTTTCGTCTAAGAAGCACTCATGTCCACAAAGCCAGACAATTGACGATAGTGAGACTAGTCATGGCTCAAGCGAGCTCTGACAGCAGAAGAGTGATAGAAAGTATAATTACTTACAAATTTGAATTTGAATTTATTTAAGCCTAGCAGGCACATATGGCCTAAGGCTTGCGACAACAATGGGAAAGTTAGCGGCCAGGGCTTTGAGTTAAGGTACCATCACATCATTTGCCTGGTGGGACTGAGGAAAACTCTAGAAACCCTCACCCAGGATGGCCGGTCGCGGGATTCCATCCACGGGCCTTCCGAATTCGGCGCCAACGCTCTACCAACGGCCGCTCGGTAAAATTACTTACGAGTTTGTGGACCAATACTTTTCTGTTCAACAAATGTATCAAAGTAAACCTGCTGAATTTGAAGCATTTCTGTGCTATACAAGCCCACACGCCTGTTACCTCTACCTTACTCTAAAGTAACTTTTGCGTTGCATCCAAAACCATAGCCCACATCCAGTAATATACCTCCCGACTTGATCTACAATCTACAATTGCCAAGTGTACTGCAAAAACTGTTGTTTTACTCAGACTCAATTCTCCGTAGCATAACGCATAAAACAGAACTCAGTTTTCAATAACACATATCAACAGACATTTTATAAAATCGACTAGTAGCTTAAAACACAAAGTCTTGGCTACACTAATCAATACAGACTCCGAACGGACCATACTCTACCTTTATCTGAATCAGTAGATCAAACCACGACAAACCTAACACCAGAAAAGCCAGGACATCAGACTTCCTTTTCCCCTTTATCCAAAATATCCTTAAGGGGAATATAAAGCCAAGATCTCCGACAAGAAATGGCAGCACTATCTCTGTATGTGTCTCATGTATTTTTATCGTTGCACAAAATTTTAATGTTGCTCCTACAAATTCAGTCCTAGAGAGTTCAAACTTTTAGGGAAGGAAGTTCATAAGTAATTAAAGAGTTCTATCCGTGCCGATTATTCATTTTCTGTCTTGTTCATTGTTGAAATCGTTTCATTTTTGTTATGCCTATAACAATGAAGCACTTTCAACAACGAACAAGAAAGCAAATGAAAAATCGGCACAGGTAGAACTCTTGAATTACTTATGAACTCTCTTCCCTGAAAGATTGAACTCTCTAGGATTGAATTTGTAGGAGCAGCATTGAAATTTCGTGCAACGATAAAAATATATGACATATACAGAGATAGTGCTGCCATCTCTTGTCGGAGTTCTTGGCTTTACATGGCGCTTAACAGGAACTTTTTCCTTCTATTGTAAGTTTAGTGTACAGGAGTGTACAGTGTAAGTTTAGTTTAGTAAGCTACAGTAACAGCGGCATGATTCTCGAATCCACTTACAAGGTGTGCACAACTGGGAACACCTTCACTCCAGTGGTATTTTTACAGAAGCCAAAGAAATTCAAGTAAAGGATATGATGTTTTCCCTTTCCACGTTTTAAAAAATATTCAAATAGTGCGTGTGCAAGACTCCTGCAAGTATAGAAAGATATCGTATTTACTTCTTGAATAGAAGCTTTTCAGCAAAATTAACATTATCTTGATTCGCAATTTTTTTTTTCGTAGCGAGTGCAACTTTTATTCTCTTAGAGTGAAAACTTTTATATATATATATAATATAATTTGAGTGATTTTACCGGATTTGTAGTAAGCATTTAACATGTTCTTCGAGTTGTAGTATGTAAGGGCATGACTGTACAATGTCTACACCTCGGTCCTTGACAGTCACATTAAGCTTTGGGTGTAACGTAAAGTATGTCGTTTTGTTAACGATTACATTTTGGGAAAGAAAGTCAAGAAGACGCATGAACGGCACTTTTCAGTATGATAGACATGAGATTATTGCAGTCGAAGTGATTATGTAGAAATACAGAAGAAAGAAAGAAAACAATGTGTGTTTGTAAGAATGTTGGCGTTAGAGTAGTTACAGGCTTTTATTGTAGCTGTCGATGAAGAATCGAACTTATTCGTTGCACTTGAGAGTGAAATTCTCGACTGTCATTTTGACATTCCACGTAATTGTAGTCATTCATTCACGATTTTGCAAACTATTTTTTATGCTGTGTAGTTACCAAGTTGATTTTATATGGATGCTTTCCTTTCATTAACTCTCACGAGCTGGGTTGCATATTTGGTCGTTATACACATAGTGTTCGGACACCTTCATTTTATTTGTAGTATCGTAGCGTTTGTACATGTGTTTCACAGTTTGTCTGCTTATAATATATAAGGTGTAATTGAAATAGAAGTGTGGCTGCTGGTGAGTACTTTCTGTTATTTGTTTTGGTTGTGTGGATGCACCCGATTCTTTACGTGTAATTATGTTTTGTTTTCGCAAATTTCGTCCCCCCTCCCCTTTCACTATATTTTCTGAGTGTTAATTTTTGCTAATTATAGCCACATTTTCAGTAGAATTAGATTGCATGCGTTGATTTCGGTGGTGCCATGCTTTGGCAGCCTGCAAAATAAGCGTCCAGTTTAGCGTCGATTTTCACACATTTCTAGGAATATCAGTTTCGTGTGGTTCCTTCGAAAAGAAAAAAAGACTACTCACTAGCCCTTTCAACATATTTAGTTTCATTATGAAGGTACTTAGGTGAAGACCTTGCGACCTATTTCCTGTTTAGAAATAAGGAAAAATATAATCAAAATTTCCGTAAAACAGTTTGTACGTGGGTTTTTGAATCATCCTTCATTTCTAAGAAGAAAAAAATACATCATGGAACCTTCACTTATTTACCTTTACGATGCCATGTGTTATATGTAAGGGGCTATTGAGTAATTTTTCAAAAGAACTTGATGAAACTACCATATTTCTAGAGACGTGTGAAATCCATGTCAATTGGATGCTGATATTGCAGGCTACTGTAACTAAGTCCAGCTCCATGTTAAGAAGCTTTACCTTCTACCAGCGATCTCCGCATGCATTCGTGCAACTAAGCATCTGTCGCGGGTGTGGATGCTACGATTTCTATCTTTCGAAGATATTTACCGCGAATCGGTGTATGTATAAGAGAAGGAAGAAGGTGAAAGAAGAAGATAGGAAAACACGAGAAGAGTTTTCTTTAAAGAGGACAAAAAACAGAATATGCTTTACTGTATATTCTGTAAAAATTCCTGTATCGGTTCGAACTACTGTTAATTCTCAATTTACCTGGTAAACCATACATGAAATAAGGGTGGAGAAACCCAGGTAAAAGTCTGTATTGCCTCTGTCTGTACGTAAGAAGCCTTGATACTCATAACCCGCTTTTAAAGATCTACTTAAAAAAATAATGGACAAACGACCAGTAACGCTAATATTTTGGAAAGTGGCCAGAACATACTCATACCCCTTTTTTTAAGATACGTAAAAGTAATGGACAAATAACAGTAACGCTAATAGTTTGGAAAATGACCAGATCAATGCTTAAGCATATCGGTCGGATGAACTGACTAATAATTTAAGTGTGTTTCAGATGAGAATTTATAAGCTTTGAGGCATGACGTTATACTATATGGCCCTTCAGATTTCTCGTTTTAGAAAGTAGTTTCAAAATCTGAAGTAGTTCATTGGAGGCTGTTAACAAGTTTTACTGGGGTCTCTTGAAAATTTCAGTATTGTTTTTCATTTTTCCCTGTTAAAAAAAAAAAAAAAAAGAAATATAGGAGCTATTTCCAAGGCCTTGTGCAATGGATCTAGTTTTCATTGTGATTTGTATGTATTGGCACAGATAATGCCTTATCTGTGGTATTGGTTTGTTAGCAGATTAATTGTTAAAACCTGCTTCCACCTAAGTAGTTAATGTTTCAGTGGTCTTTGTGAATTTGAAGGTATCGCCGGCTCGGTAGTTATTGGAAACTAATTGTATTCCTATTCTCTTTTTCACAGTTTAAAAATAATGAAAGTAGGCTGCATCTTCGTTTTACTATTAGTATGTATTTTTATTTCCGGGTTGGAGTTATATGGTCTCCCACCGGGCGCCTCCCCAGTTGGCGGATAGGGGAATGCCGACCAAATATGGTGAGTACCGGAAATATTCCGGGTGGACCAAAAAAGTGTTGCTTCGTTGTAGTTAGTAAAGGAATCTTCAGAGGCTAAGGGAATCTTCAGATTTACACTTTATTATTATTATTATTTTACACTTATAAGAACCTTTATGCCTCGGCAGATACATCCACCTTCTCAACATAGTCTCCATTAAGAACTACACACTTGCGCAACCGATGTGGCAACTTTTCTATGCCCTCTGAGATCCACTTTTTCGGAGTCTGTCGCACCCACGTCCGGACAGCGTCTTGCAGTTCCTGGAAGTCGGGGAAATGATGTCCACGCAACGGTTTCTTCAATGCCCCGAAGAGGTGGTAATCAGAAGGGGGCCAAGTCTGGATAATAAGGTGGGTGTGGCATCACCTGGAACCCTAGCTCATTAATGTCAGTCGTGGTTGCCCGACTCGTGTGGGGACGAGCGTTGTCATGTTGCAGGAGCACACCTTTCGCCCATTTTCCTGGTCATTTACTCTGAATTGCATGGCGCAAACTCCGAAGCATTGTCACGTATGACTCGCTGTTAATGGTGGTCCCGGGTTCCAGCCAGTTAATGAGTATGATTCTGTCCTTGTGCCAGAAGACTGTTGCCATGCGTTTGCTTACGGAGGGCTGTGTACGCAACTTCTTTGGCGTGGGGCTGCCTTGCTGCTTCCACTGCATTGATTGGGTTTTGGTCTCTGGCTCATGGTAGTGCAGCCAAGTCTCGTCGCCAGTAACGAGTTTGGACATGAAGCCTTCTGGATCCTGGCTGTAGCGTTGCAGAAGATCACTGCTCACGTCCTTGCACTGTTGTCTTTGTGCAGCATTCAGGGATTTGGGAACCCACCTGGCAGACACCTTACCCATCTTAAGGTGTTCGTGCACTATGCGGTACAGAGTGCTTCTGGCATGTTCTGTGGCCGCCTCCAGTTCCGTGAGCATGATGCACCTGTTGTCCTGAATAAGCTGCTCCACTCTTGAACTGTTCACTGGTGTTGTCACAGTCACTTTCCTTCCAGAACTGGTTCTCTTCGCCGTTGATGTGCGGCCACTTTTCCAGCCGTCCACCCAGTTGTATATGGTTTTGCGTGAAGGTGCGCACTCTCCACACACTGCCACCAATCGTCTGTGAATTTCCGCAGTCTGTACACAGAAACCACGTTGACCAGCGCTGTCCTTGCAGATCACCTTCCATGTTGTCCGCTCATGTACTTACAGCTGTTGGTGAAATGTGGTGCAGGGTACAGGCATTATACGTCTCTGTAGTGTTCTTCCACCTGAAGCCAGACCTAACTACTACTTCCTTCCAACTTTCAGGACGAGCTCAATGGTGGACCCTGAAAAAAAAAAGTGTTAATCAATATAGAACGCCCCTCGTATTTTAAAACTGTTCTGTCATGTTTACTTAAAATGATTATGCTATTATTGGATCTGGATTGGAGTTACTGGTCTGCCACCAGGCGCCCGGATAGGGGAATGCCGAACAGATATGGTGGGTATCGGAAATATTCTTGGGTGGACAAAAACCAGTACTGCTGCATTGCAGTTAGTAGAGGGATCTACAAAGACTAAGGGAAGATAACTGATAACCCCGAACAAAAATATCCTGGTGAGTTGAATCAGCATCACCATTACCACTCTGAGGCTGAAGATAAATGACATCGGTAAGGCTCAGAGATGGAAAGAAGACGACATCTTGAATGTCTGCCTTTACTGCGAGGTCGTAGAACTGACAACTCTACACCGCTAAATCATGTCAAGAAATAGTAACAGATGGTTCATGGGTTCTTCTGGGGTAAAATATTCCGGAGTTAAACTAGTCCCTCATTCGGATCTCCGGGCAGGGACTGCTTCAGGCGGCTCCAAGAACAGGATTAAGAAAGATCTTAGAATAGGAACGTGGAACGTACGATCTGGACATATTAGTGATACAAGAAGTCCGGTGGGAGGGTCAAGATAGCATCCGACAGGGCAAGTACATTTTGTACTATGGAGGAATACAGTCTCACGATTTCAGAGCAAGATTCCTCATTAAGAACAGAATCCTTCCGGCGGTTCAGAATATAGAGTTCGTCAACGAAAGACTATCGTGCGTTACGATACGTACCCGATGGTGGAAACACGGTTTTAATAAATGTCTATGCTTCGACCGAGGTGTCTAATGATAACGACAAAGATACATTTTACGAGGAGCTAGAAATGCTGCTTGACCGATTACCGAAATATAATACGAAAATTGTGTTGGGTGATTTCAACGCTAAGGTCGGGAGGGAGGAAAAATATAGACCTACCAGAGGCAAATACAGCCTTCACGAAATCACCAGCAACAATGGAGAAAAACTGATAACTTTCGCGATCTCGAAAAACCTACTAGTAAAGAGTACATATTTCCAGCTCAAAGACATACAAATATACATGGTTATCTCCGGATGACAAAACGCTTAACCAGATCGATCACGTATTAGTAGATAGAAGAAGACACACCAATATAATGGAAGCTAGGTCTTACAGAGGAGCGGAATGTGACACCGACTATCAGTTAGTGATCACAAAAGTGAGGAAAAAGTTATGCATCGCGAACAGAGAAAGCAAAGGATCAAAACAACTTAAATTCGAAGTTAAACGATTAGATAATCCAGGCGTAAAGGCAGACTACTAACTCGAAATGTAAAATAGGTTCGAAATCTTAACCGACTCGAGTAGTAATAAAGATGAAAGTAATAGTAAAATTGATGTAAGTAAGATGTGGGAGGCAATTCGTGATACAGTGAAGTGCGCAGCGAAGGAACGTGTAGGTGAGAAGAAGCACCTGGAAATCAAGCCTTGGTTTGATGAAGGAACGAAAACAAACAAGGCAGCGATGGCTAAGTAATAAAAGTGAAGCAAATACCAACCACTACAGTAAGTAACGCGAAACGCAGCTCCACACGCGGGTTCAGAAAGAAAAAGCGAGAATATATGACGCAGAAGATTTAGGAGATGGGAAGACAAATAACCTACGTTATCTATACAAAGGAATAAACTCGTTAAGAAAGGGTTACCAGCCGAGGTTAGGTATGATTAGAAATGAACGCAGAGATCTGAAGGAATACGACTAAAATTGTCGATGTGTGTAAAAGTTATTTCGACAAACTTCTTAATGTACACAACGGAGAACAAACAGAGAAATTTAAATTCTATACCGCAGAACCGTGGATACCCGAACCTAGCGAAATTGAGCTCGAAAGGTCGATAAAGAAATTTAAAAAAAAATCAAATCACCGGGAATAAACAATATTCCAGCCAAATTAATTAAAGCGGGAGAAACGGCACTAATCAAGGAACTGCATAAATTGATAAACGCTGTTTTTAGAACCTAAATTTAAACCCACTAAAGACACAAGCCATCGTTATAACAAATCAAAAACACGCATCTGAATTGAGTAGACTAAGCCTTCCTCAAGTTGTGTTGAACGGAACTAAAATAGAATATGCTAAACAAGTGAGAAATCTGGGGGTCATCTTACATGGAACGCGCACGTAATACATATAACCAAGAAAGTGTATTCTGTATTGTACATCTTTAAAAAGCTAAAACACTTTGTTTCAATAAGTCAAAAGATTCATTTGGTGCAGGCTTTTTAGTGCATCCATTATTTGACTATTGCGATGTAGTATACAATGACCTAAAAGCTAATCTTAATCTTTCCGCTAAATTACAACGGATGTATAAAACCTGCATTAGATTTATTTACAATCTCCGCCCCTACGATCATATAACACCAGCGTTGACTGAACTCGGCTGGCTTCCACTCCATTTACGTAGGAAATATCACATTTTAGTAAAAACGGACAGTATTCTAACTCAAAGTGCCCCTTCGTATTTGTACACAAACTATCATTTTGTTGCACGCCATGGCAGAAACTAGAGCAGGAGACCCTCTACTTCTTCCCAAACATCGCACAGAGATTTATAGTAAATCATTCATACCCGCCAGTATTCGTCTATGGAACAAACTACAACCTAACATGCGCAATATAAGATTAAAATCAAAATTTAAATCGGATCCCCAAAGCTGTTCATGGAACAATGAGCATGTAATATACTCATTCTCTACCTTTTACCACTTAACTCACTTGAAGCATTTGTATCATAATCTATTAGTTAACTGTATTATGTCTTTGAAGTATGATTGCGTACCTGTATGTATGCGTGTAGGTGTGAGTGTATGTGTGTGTGTGTGTGTGTAATGTATTTGAAGGTGTACTGGCCGCCATCTTAGATTCTTCTATACTTTTTGTATGTTTAATACGAACATAAAGTGATACAATTGGCGTAGTTTCGTTTCTTTTGCAATTAGTCCTAGGGTCATCCTGATTTTTCACTAATTTTACTGAAATGTAAGGCTTTGAGAGAGAGATACGGGCCGAAAAGGGTCGAGATGACTGAAGAATGGATGAGACAGCATAAGGAAGAACTTTACGGACTGTACGATTCCCCCGATGTTATAAGAATATTGAAATCAAGACGACTAAGATGGGCAGGCCATGTATCTCGGATCGGAGAAAGATTATATTCCATCTTGTTTGGAAAGCCGGGGGAAAGAGACCGTTGGGAAGACCGATACGACGTTGGGAGGACAATATTAGAAGGGATCTTCGAGAAGTAGGTGTTTGTGATGAAAACTGGCTTGATCTTGCCCAGGATAGCTCCCGATGGCGAACGTTTGTTACAACGGCGATGAACTTGCGAGTTCCGTAAGCCATAGAGTAAGTACTATTCGATAATTTGTTTAAATCAACAATTTTATAAAACAGTTTCTGAGGGACGCGTTTTTTAATTTAAGGAAAACCCTCGAGTTTTGGTCTACAATCTTCCTGCGGTAATTAAATTGAGCCATATTTAAGGCCTTGTAACATACATGCTACCTGTCCTGTTCATAGCCGAATGATATGTAAACAAATTTTAGCGACCACATCGATAATTGTTTTCATTACTGAGTAACTAACGAAATCTCGCGGAGTACAAACTATTTCCAGATTTCAAAGATAGATAGTGTCTATTCCAATCTTCTTTTGCATTTGAAGTAGTGGAAAATTAACAAAAAACAAAAAAAGTATGTTGTGTTTCATGATATGTATGTAGAAGATATTTCTAGCAATCATCATATTTTTAGACGTTCTGCTTTTATTATCTGTTATATTTTAGTATCTGTTACGCTCTGTTTTACCACTCTGTATCTCATCAATCACGGGAATCTCAAACTTAAAGTTCGTTAATAAGTGTAAATTTTAGGTTTTTAATATTTGTCAGTCTGGGATATTAAGTACCGAAACAGACAATTTTTGTAACAAGTACATTTTTACAACCCTGTATGGGGAAAAACTGCAACTCTCAAAATTCACCCACCCACCCCGAAAAAAAAATTAACAAGACTAACGATATACATACATTTCTAAAATTAAATGCTAAATTTCAATAAATTGGCTTCCCTCTAAACATTTTCTACCAGCGAAATGATACTTTAAAGTGGTTTTGGTACAAAACAAAACTTAATCGTTAATTTCCTGCTGAAGGAACTTGTGGAATCGTAGTATAACGAATAAAATTGTCCCACCTTCCAGTTGCTTAACTAACACAGGATCTTAAACTTGTCCCAGGACGTACCAGAGCTGTAATAGTGAATTTCCAACACCTGCAAAATGAAAAAAATGCCATGTGCCGAGAGACAAAACTGGCCGCTTTGAAGCAATTGCGAGTAAAATTGAAATAGGGTCTAATAGTATTTTTGAACTGCCAACAGGTTAGCAGCATGACATTATTATTATTAAAAAAAAAAAAAAAAAAAAAACTTTTTAAAGACATACTTTTCTTAAATAATTCGTACTGAAAAGTAAAAAATAATTTTATTTATGCATTACTAAAAAGAAATGCATGGAGGCGTTCTCATATACAGTCACTTTATAATTCGTGAAGTAAAGAAGTCCACGTTAAAAAATATTAAAATATGCAAATATAAGTAACAATGGAATAATGTATTGTCACCCGACTTACGTCGCTGTGCAAAATTTCGTTATTGTATGACGTCGGTAATGAGTTAATTAACGCTGCAAGATTTGAGGACACGACGAACCATGTAAACTAAAGAAAAGTCGATAAAAATGGTCGAGCAGTCGATGTTTTTCATTTGTATTACTTTATATGGGTTGAAATCTGCACTAGGGGTTCTCGGAAGTGTGAAGTCAATCCGGAATTCCGACTTTCGAAATCCTGATTTCCACTCCGGAATATTCTAGAATTTCGAACATCCGTACTCTACACTATAGGGGCGGTACGATTTTTCTAGTCTCATCTAGATTGCTGGGATGGTGCATAAATCAGAGACCTTACCGCTATTTTCTCAGTTTTTTTCTTCAGAAAACGTACCAACTTATACACGGTATGCCTGAATCTTGAAATTTTATAAGATAGTATTCTGCAGTAATGACCACAATGTATGATGGGGCCACGGTGGCTCAGTTGGTAGAGCGCTCACCTCTGGTGCTTGGGGTCGTCGGATCGATCCCTGCTCATGCTATGTGGGCTTTGTGGTGGACAAAAACCGTGTGCGTGTGTTTCTCGGGGTACTCCCTTTCGTCTCACTTTCTTCATTCTACCAATTCGTCCCATCATCATCCATACGGCCTGAGTCATAGTTGCCTTGGATAATTTGTAATAATAAATTTCGTTTCTCCATGTTAAACCTTTAGTGAGTTCATAAGTTTGCAGTGTATGCACGTGTACAATCTAAGTATTCTGTCAACATGAATAGAGGACGAATTCCACTCACTCACTTAATTAGCATGGCACTTTATTGTATTTTTTTTTCTTCATGAAAGATTGCCGATGAAATGTATAAGAGGGAATAATTCATTGAAGATCGCGTTATGTCATGTTCACTGTGTTGAGAAGAATTGCATAACATTATCCGATGATGACATTAAGATGGTGTGAAAGTGAAAGACCAGAACATGATTTGCTTATCTGTTGAGAACGAATGTCTTTTGTGACTGCACGCGGAGTCTCTTCCCACGTTTCACTTGTAATCTTTCACATGTCTTTCTCGGTAACTATATTATGCTGCGAAATATTGTACTTCTACTCTCTGACGAAAGCTTCGTATGTGTATCGAGTTATCGAGATTGCAAAATGTTACTTTTAGGATAAACATGTATTTTTCGCTCCAATAAAGTAATATACGGAATCCTGTCGTACTCTGTTTAACTTCGTTTTCTTCCGCACTGTAGAAGTGTACAGACAATAAATACTTGTGACAGCTCACTGCATATTCTCTAGTGATCCTCTCTTTGCGTAACGATATATTAATATTGCTATCTTATTTCTCTTGTGTACTCCGAGATTTTGATCTGTTTGAGACAATATTCATATTTCTGTGTTGAGTATTCAGTCGGTCAAACTTGAGTTAAACAGGAATATAAGACCAATAATTGGACACATTGGTGAGAAAAATGATTTTTCGTGTAACATGTTGAGGAACAACGATTAGTTTTTCCTGTCGCTTCGAGTATTACTTCGACCGATAACATCTTTCTTCTTACACTTCCAGCTATATCGGAATGAAACTTTCCACTCATGGTCCCAGATTCAGCAGACGAGTGCCACTTGGGCTGTCAAAATTCGAATAATTTGATATCTATCTAACCGAAGAATTAATTATTTGGAATCCGTGTATTCGAATACTTTTTATTATCCGAACAATCCCAATTTTACCCACATAACGAAACATCGAATACTTACCCGGATAACGAAACATCGAATACTTACCCGGATAACGAAACATCGAATACTTATCTGGATAACGAATAATCTAACAGTTATCCGGATAACGATCAATGGAACAATTATCAGGTAATGAACACTCGATCCATTGTCGGCATCATGAATATTAGACAAAGCCGAAAGTAATTAATTGAATAATTTTTCTTATAACGAATATATCATTATCCGAAGATAGGTAATTTTCCTGAAGAACCGTTTATTATACCTTTATACACTTAGATCTCGTAGGCACCCTGGCGTGAACCCCACTGCCGACCATCCTGACTGATGTGTTTCCAAGGTTTTTCCTCAGCCAGACAAGATAAATGCCGGGATTTGTACCTACTAATTAAGCTCTGGCCTAAGCCTTCCAGCATCCTCTCCCCCACCTTATCCCAGAAAGGCCGTAAATAGTCTAAATTCAAACTGAAAATATTTTGTCTGAATGTAAAAATATATGCTTAAAATTTCTAAATATTTGTTTAAAATGACCATAAGATGACATAATGGACATTTAAGAACTGCCAATTTCACAAATCAATTGGGGAAAATATTATACTACTTGCTTAGTAGTCAAATTAAACAAACCTATTAAAAAAAAAAAAACCGAAACGGGTTCCAATATGTAGTACTACTTATTAGTGTTAGTGACAAAAAGTTCGGGCAGAATGAAATTTCTTTCTCTTAGACATACCTTTCTTTTGTTGTTAAATTCTGGTTTGTCAGGTTATATAAATGATATATTAATGCATTTGGATTTTTTTGTTTGTGGGTCCGCCTCTTTTCCTCTTTCTTTTTCAATGTAACTTGCGGGAGTTCGTGGTTGGAAAAGGGTTTTCAATTATTAGAAAGTTTTGTTTGGGTAAAGAGTTTTCGCTTCTTTTCAAAATGTTTTGTTGGCCCTGATAAGGGTCGTTGCTTTAAGTTACAGTTTTACTTCCTTTGGTTTTTCAAGATTTTCAGCAAGACATGTATGGTGAGAGTCTTCGTTGCATTTTCTCTTGTAGATGTGTCATTTTTTAGTTTTGTTGGTTTCTTGTAGCTTCCTCTTCAGCAGAACTTTCTTGGTGGCCTCCGAACCAAAGCAGGCCTTAGAGTCTCCAAGGTGAAGTCCAACTTTGCTTCCAACTTCGGTGCTGAATGTCTATAGTGATTGGTGACCTCGGTGACATTTAATTCCTCTCTCCACTGAATAGTTGTGATGTTTGTATTTCGAAATTGGCTGATACCTTGGTGAGCCAAATTCAAGTCGAGTTTCTGGAGTTTTATTAGAGGTCTGCTATAGCTTATTTCCTGATTCCTGACTTGTGGTGCTGGATAAGTTTCTTCTTGTATACCAGTTTGCGCTGTGTTATGAAGTGTTCTTCTTAGGTCACCTTGCAACCTATAGTTTGGCCTAGAAGGACCAGCTTTGCCTCTGCTGGTTTACAGAAGGCATTCCCGATGGGAGCGACCAATTTTGCTTCTCTCGTAACAGTTTCCTTGTTCAACTTCCATGTCTTGTGTATCGTTCAGCCCCTGCATGTTCAGCGAAGTTTGTGCTTCAATAAATTTTCTTTATGGCTTTGGGCATCTCTGCTGAGGTCAATTTATGCTTTAAGTGTGTCCATGTTGTACTAAAGATGCAGGATGTACAAGATCAGTTTAGAAGTGATTATATAAAACTAATATTTGTAATAATATCAACGGAATAATAATTTCATAATTTTCAAAATTGTTTAAGGATAACTGCAACATCAGCTCGGTGACCCAGCGTAGTATTGTCTGTATTGCCTTTCGAAACAAGAATTGAGTACAGTAGAACCGCGGTAATCTGACCTCCTATGGTTCGACTCCTCGCATAATCCGACTATGACGAAGGTGGCAGATTTCTGCACTTGTCCTTGAAACACTGCGTATATTGTTGACCCAGTTAGCATGACACTTAACCAGTGCATTCTTGTGCTTTACTAGTATTTGTTGTTAAAGCAGTGATTTTTGACAAGGTAAACAGTTTTTTTTTTTGTATTCTTCCTATTTTTTTTCTTAGTTCTCAAATGGATTTCTTTGCACTTTACTGTAATATATTAAATATTTTTGCTCCTCTGATAATCCGACTTTTCTTGCGTTGTGACCATGCCCTCAGTCCCAAAGGTGAGGGATTAACGGGGTTCTACTGTAGTAAATTAGAAGTGGATTGTACGGGAAACAAATGTTGTCTCTTTTCGTAACTTTACCCTGATGACATGATTATCAATAAATAAATATGTATACGTACTTACATGGTAATAAGTGAATCATTCAGTCGATATTTATAGGTCACTAGTGTTATTTGAACGACATATTGAGAACTGTAACAATATATAACAATCCTATCATATCGACGCTTCTTTCGACAATCGACCAGATAGATTTTTTTTAACAGACTTGTCTCATGGCATCGTTACTAACTCCCACCGTTGAACAGCACCCTATAGTCCTTGTGCCAGAAGCCAATAAACGATGTTTTGGTATAAAATGGGGGAACCAAATGAAACTTGCAACACTTGTACACTGGCATGTGTAGAGCACGAACATAGGTGATGCACATTCCAAAAGTGTAGCTATCCAAAATGGTGGACGACGCTATTTATTAAAAACAACATAGGCCTGTTTCGGCTCTGAGTTATCAGATTTCGATCATTCTTTTTTTTTAATTAAAGATAATTTCTTTGATTGCAATTTTATTTATGAGCAATATTTTCATAAATCTAATAGTTTTTCAGTGTAAAGAAAATGTTTCATTTCAGCTTAAAATATTTTCTTATTTAATATTTTACTTTGAAACGACTGGTTTTACAGAAACCTACGTTCTTACATAAAATATAGCTTGTAACTCAGGTTTTAATTTTAAAAAAAGATCAATTAAATCCGACAAATATAAACCTGAGATATGGACAATTTTTTGCATTACGAGGTAACATCACGGAGGCACTAATGCGTATAGAAGCTACATTATGTTTTGACATAAAATGGGGAGAACAAATGATACTTTCAGCACTTGTGCACTGGTATGTAAAGAGCACGAAAATACGTGATAGACCTTCCAAAAATATAGCTATCCAAGATGGCGGCCATTCAAAATTGTGGCTATCGCCAATTCTCAATGTTACATATATCAGCATCGCATTGCCAGGTTTCGGTGGTTTCTTTTTTAAATGAAAGATAATTTCTTTGACTTCAATTTTAATTATGAGCATTTTTTTTCATAAATCTAATAGTTTTTTTTAAGTTAAATTTAAATATGTGAATTTTAACCGAAATCATTTTTATTTAATATTTAACAGGCAGATTTTAATTTTAGATGAAAATTTCTTTTTTAAAAAGGAGGAAAAACAAAATTTTATGCATAATGTTTTCTTATTTAAATTTATGTTAGAAAACTACTATTTTTAGATAAATAAATGCTTTTGCAAAAGACACTGCTTTTATGTGAATAAAAGAGCAATAATACGCTAACCTATAATCTGAACCAGAGCAATTAGGCTTACTGCATATTTCTGTAACAACTGCAACGTAGGAAGACAAGTACAACATTTTCTGGTGCAGATTCTCCGGCGATCCAATTGATGCATAGATTTTCTTCGCTGTCCGTTCTCCATTCATGTCCTTCAACCTCTGGTATACGTAAGAGTATTTTCCAACTCTTCGTAACTAAATCCCTATCAGGAAATTTGCGCGTTCCAATGTATCCTTGCACGATGGTAGCAAAACTATCTTCACGCGTCTTTGGATGTAAATAATCTTATCGCAACTCATTGGCACTTCCAGTTTTTATTTTCTTGAAATACATGTCACAAGTAAACTGTCCAGTTGTCTTGAATAACTCGTCTGGAACAGTTCACTTAAGCTTCTGAATATTGTGACTTTTTTTTTGTGCTGTTCCAGTAAATCTTTTCATCTTTCCTTGTCCTGCAAATGCACTTACTGTCACAGCCTGACCTGTAATGGAACCTTATTACAGATAATGCTACTTCTGAACACTGGAAGTACCGGTGATTGTATATACCGAGAAGTACCAAGCAGTCAAAATGGCTGCTTCTGATTTTTGGGATTTTTTGTTTCATAAATTGTATTTTTTTGTTGTAGCAAAACATATTTAATCGTTCGCACGCATAAACACACACACACAATATATATATATATATATATATATATATATATATATATATATATTTTATTTAATTATTTAATACAATGTTGTAAACGCTATGTTTATTTCTCTATTGACAATATACATTACTTAAATACAAAACAAAAAATATTACTGTAGTTTACTTGACAACTAAGTTTTGTTTATCTCGTTTCCTACAATTCAACACTGACATATTTGAATTTTGTAAGAATTAAGTTTATATTTATTCAGATTACAAACAGCATTGACAAATGATAGTAATTGTGAATAAAAATATATTTTATTGATATGTAGTGGTTAACAAACTGAAAGAGAAGCTACCGTCAATTTGTTGCAATCATTATTGTTATAATATATCAGTCACGACTTTGAGCTATGAGATGTAAAGCGATTACTTTTCAAAATTAGAACACATCAAATAAGATAACACAGCTTCTTACAATTTAGTTACACTTTTTACAAATCACTTGTTTCGTAATCTTCCCGGTACATTTACCACACACATACTTTCTGCATTTCTTGCATGTATCCACAGTTTTGTTGTTTCTGCACATACGGATTTGACACTGTTTCCTTCTACGGCTTACACCTTGTTCGTCGCTTTCAGATATGTCGTCGCTACTTTTTTCACAGTTGACGCCTTGTACCAATTCCTCTGCCAACTTCTGTAAATAAACTCTTCTTTGTATAGTCTTTACCGTTATTTCTTTGTAGATAATCCACGCGTTCAAACAAGCTAAATCCATCACATTGTAGAAGACGTACATTGGCCATCTTCTGCAAGGACATCTGACACTATGTTTTTTTTACCATTTGGTCTACGACGTCTACTCCATATTTTGTGTTGTTATAAAATATAACTGTTTCAGGCTTCTTTTTTGGGGTAGGTGTTATAGACACGGACTTATGCATACTACTAAGAATACATACACACTTATAATGTTTGCATTTGTATACAGTCAAGGTGTTTCCAGACTCACCACGATACATACAGATGCTTATCAGAATAATGGAAACACCTGTAGTTGGCAACACGTCAGATGTATGGGTTGGCAGTGGTGTCGTGGCGACCGCAGCGCCGGACTGCTGGTGGTGGTGTGTTAGGTCGGTCTCCATACTACGTCAGGCGTCGTGGAACAGGAGTGTGCAGTGGCTGCAGCAGACGGAGGTGGTATACAATGGGAGACCTCTCAGAGTTTCAAAGAGGGCAAATTGTTGGTGCGCGGTTATGTGGAGTGAGTGTGACGGCAGTGGCTAGTGTGTTAGGTGTGTCGCCAGGGACAGTGTCGAAGGTGATGACGGCCTACACAACACACGGGAAAACCACATCGGGGAAGCGGAACCGTCGTGCCACTGCGGCGCAAGTTACGGAGGAACTCAATCAGCACCTCCCCCAACCTGTTTCGACAAACACAGTCCGCCGCGAATTACATGACATGAACTTACGGGGTCGTGTTGCACGGGCCAAACCTCTCATCAGGGACCAGAACGCTTTAGCACGCCGCAAATGGTGCCGCGACCATGCAACTTGGACCGTTGACGACTGGAAACGTGTGGTATGGTCGGATGAGTCACCATTCACCCTATTCCTAACCACGGGCCGTGTTTATGTGTGGAGAACGCCCAAAGAAGCGTATGATCTGCAGTGTCTCCGCCCAACTGTGAAACATGGCGGCGGCACGGTGATGCTGTGGGCCGCAATATCATGGTTTTCATTGGGTCCTGTGGTCACACTTCGCGGACGCATCACTGCCAACGATTATGTCGCAATTTTAGGAGACCACTTGCATCCTATGGTCCGGATGTTGTTCCCGGACAATGACGCCATATTCCAGGATGATAATGCACCCATTCACACAGCTGGAGTTGTTGCAGCGTGGTTTGAGGAACATCGGGATGAAGTTCAACACCTCCCCTGGCCCGCCCAATCCCCAGATCTCAACATAATTGAACATCTGTGGTCCATCTTGGAAACACGACTCCGGCGACGATTTCCACCTCCATCCTCTCTCACAGAACTGGCCGATGCCCTGCACGAGGAATGGTGTAATTCCACTTGCTACCATTCACGACCTCTATGCCTCCATCCCACGTCGCATCAAGGCTGTTCTGAAGGCGAAAGGTGGCCCGACACCATATTAATCTGGTAAGTTGCACTTTCGTTCAGGTGTTTCCATTATTCTGATAAGCATCTGTATGATATAATTCCTTTTTTTTCTGGTTGAGACACTCCTTGGGAAGCTCCTTCTTATTTTGCTTCATAGTACCAACTAAAGTCATACCATTGAGTTTCAGGGTTTCTGCTAGATTTCTTGTGAAAAAATTATCACAAGTGATATTTAGGCCTTTGTTCTGGAAAGGATCAACCAAAGTTTTTACAACATGCTCACCTAACTGCATTCCCACTAAACGCTCCGAGTCTTTGTGATTTGTATCACCCATATTCGTGCTCTTCATAGACAAGTTTTGAAGAGCTGAAAGTTTCATTTGTTCCCCCAATTTTTACCAAAACATCATGTAGCCCCTACACGCATTACTGCCTCCGCACTGTTACCTCATATTGCAGAAATTTTCAAATACTTGTCCATATCTCGCGTTATACTTGTCGGATTTATTTGATCTTTTTCTTTTAATTAAAGCCTGAGTTACAAGCTATATTTTATGTAAGAACATAGCTTTCTCTAAAGCCAATCATTTCAAAGTAAAATATTAAATAATAAAATATTTTAGGCTAAAATGAAACATTTTTTACATGGAAATATTGCTCATAAATAAAATTGTAACCGAAGAAACTATTGCTAGTTTAAAAAAAGGAATGATCAAAATCGGATTACTCAGAACCGAGATATGTTGATTTTAATAACTAGCGTCGTCCGCCACTTTGAATGGCCACCATCTTGGATAGCTACATTTTTAGAATGTCTATCACGTATTTTCGTACTCTACACATGCCAGTATACAAGTGCTGAAAGTTTCATCTGCCCCCCCCCCCCCTTTATACGAACAACTTGTATGGCACAAGGACTACTACCAGTACACACAAAAATTACCTAAATCGCTTACATTTAGAGGTAGAAAAACGATGCTGATAATGCCCTTAAAGTGATCTATAACTTTAATATTACTAATTGTGATAATATTTTACAAACAATTACCAACCTAAATTATACTTAAAATTCCAAATTTATAATATACTACTTTAAGTTTTCTTTAACTCATCTCAACGAGAGAGTCATATTTAATTAAATAATTATCCCGGCCCTAGTCATAAGCATTTCTTTGTATTCGGAGTCAGAATATGTACCTTGCCAACACTGGGCAAAATTCCCAGTGGCTGTGGCTCCGTTTGAACAGGGCTGTAGTCGAGGGTATACGCAGGTATACATCGTATACCCTCTGATTAACTTTACACATTACCGTATACCTTCTGCAAACATGCTTATGTAATCTACTTTCTTTGCGTTTATTTATTTAATTTCCGTATTCGCCCAGTAAGATTATTACAGTCAGGTACTTATGGTTCCACTCAGTGTTCGATTTATTATAAATTACGAAGGGGGGATCCTACAATAAATGGTTCCTGGTAAGTTTGAACTTATTACCTGTTTGGGTAGAAATAGAAAGATTTTATCCCTGGTTGGGATGATATTCAGAATCAACAACCGGGGATGAAATCCTCTGGTACCAGGGAAACTCCCCGGCATCCCCACTGGCAAATCGAACACTGGTTCCACTTGAATAAAATGTTGAGAAGGGTCGTTAGCATATTATAGCAATCTGTTGACTACAATAATAATTTTGCAGAAATACGCATATAATTGTACAGTCAATTTGAGTATAACTTTTGCTGGCTTGGGTGGTCTTTTATTGCAGATCTTGAATAGTATTAAATTTGATTTGTTTTCAAAAGCAAGGTAGAAGTTTGAGTTTTCGATACAGTATATGGAGTAAGTCTTATAACAGGCTCAGCAAGTGAGTCTTATATGCAATCTGATTGTTAACCCTCATATAGATGCTTCGTAGTTAGGCGAAAGTTTCAACAATCTTGTTTCTTATTCCCTCAGTGCAACAAATTATGCACATAAAACATTGTTTCCGCTTAAAGATTTACAAACTAAAAGATTCACAGCGTACACCCTGTGAAAATTCTAGGACTACAGCACTGCGTATGAATATACCAATGCAAAACAATGGTTTGCTACGTATCGTCTGTCTTGACCAGGTCATCGATGGCACAGGTGAGCGACTGCAGCCTTAACACTGCAGTGGTTGCGTTTGAGTGCAACAATTGAATCGTCATGTCGCACCACGGCAGTGGTACTGTCACAACTCAAAAATGTTAGTCTTGAGAAAATCGCAATTGAAAGTTTGGATGATGAAAATCGCAAGTGAAAGTTTGGAAAACTGTACTGTCCTTAACGTTCAATAGTCACTCAGCCAAGAGTTTTTACATCCCCCCCCCGTGTACACACCATTAACTCCTCTCCTCCACCCAGCCTATCCCGGTCTAAGATGCCTAAAAGGTCATAAGTAAATTCAAATTAAAAAATATTTAGTCGATGGGTCATCGTGGGTCACTTTTTTATTGACCCACGCCATCCTTGCCGTAGTTGTAAATTGAAAACCATAAACATACATTAAATTAACAGAGAAACAAATTTTAAGCTACTTCATCGAGATGTGATAGTGAGTTTCTAAGAAGCCTCATAAACCTTATATGTGAAGACAAACGGTGTACTTTTAACAGACTGTTTTTCTTAATGGCTAGAGAGAGAAAGATCTCTTTGCTAGCCAAGTACTTCTTGTGTAAGAGTTCAAATTCTTTACATTGCAGAGGAACTTAATTTAACCTGGCAATCGTTATTAGACGTGCGTATTAACGTACAAGCGAACACGTGGGATCCCAAGGTTGAATTCACTGTTGTTCTTTTTATATCGCAGCACAAAGACTTCAAAAGTCGGAGACTAAAATTGTGAACAGTTAGAAGAAAAATGTTTTGCAATGCTTTAATTCGATAGATTCTAATTTGTTTCCGCGTCGAATGTAATCACATTTTTTCGTTCACATATATTCCCTATAGACGACAGTTCTTCCTTTGCGATTCTTGACGCATTTTTTACATGGACACGATTCTCGATTTCTATGCTAATTTTAGTTCATACGCAATGGCATAATATTTTTTTCTATTAGTTCGAGAATCAAGAATAAACAGACTGACAGAATTATTATTACGAACATTTGCTCAGTCGTAATTTTTCACTCGTTGCTCTCCTTAAGCTATTTTTTGAGTGCTTCATAAATGCTGAAAGTCAAGAGATTTTTCGAGTAAAGTTGTTATAGGCAGGGTTGTATTGGAGGATATATGCTGATATATGGCGTTTAACCACCTTAATGTTCTTCACGAAATACGCAGGTGTACGCTCATAATTTAGCTGTACTAACCTCGTCAGGTTTTGAGCAAGGGCGCCGATCCCGGGGGGGGGGGGGGGGCAAATGATAAGGTGAAGTCGGTTCTCTTATTTCTACAGTACATGGCCATTAGTTTTCCCTTTCTACTAAGCTTATTTCCCTTTGGCAAATCTATTTCATTGATAAATTCCTCTCTGAAACTCGTGTACTACAGTACTTATATAAATTACAGCACGTATAATACCCCTCTCCTGGCTAGAGGAGTTAATTCGTGCCTTGCTTGTGTTGTTTCTGGAGTTTCGTGCATAACATCGATAAAAGACCAGTAAGAAAAGAAAAAAAAGAATAAAAGAAAAAATGAAAACTTATTTTCTGTTGTTTAACGCTCGGAACGCCAAGATCATAAATGACCCATACAGTCAAAATATTATTTTTGTCTATTAGTGAGAGTATGTATTCTCACTAAATGTGAGAATTCTATGTATTCACGTACGTGTCCAAAAATCTTATGGTAGAAAATGACGTTAAACCCATGAATTTATTGTGTAATAATTTAAGAAAATCAAGCATGAGTCAATTTGATCCAATCTTGGCGTTTTGTGTAACTACACCCTCCATGCCAAAAGAAACCGAACGTTTTAAAAAAACAAAAAAACAATGTACATTTTGGAACAAATCATTTTTATTAATCAATGTATTCCCCTTCTGCATCGATACACATATTTGCACGCTCCAACAAGTTGTCAAACGACTTCTCCATGTCCTTTATTGGAATGGTCTTTAGGACGGCGGTCGTCGCCTTCTCAATGGCTTCAATCGATGCGTGCCACTTTCCTTTCATCGCCAAATGCAGTTTCGGGAACAGATAGAAATCGCACGGAGCGAGATCTGGTGAATAGGGCGGATGATGCAAACGAATAATGTGATTTTTGACCAAAAATTCAGTTACAAGTCGCGAACGATGTGATGGTGCATTATCGTCCAAAAGAGTCCAACTGCCGATTTCTCGATATTCGGGCCGAATACGACGAATTCTTGCCAGCAAACGCTTCATGACGCCCAAGTAAAACTCTCCAGTGACTGTCTGGCCGGGCTGAACAAATTCTTTGTGGATAATTCCTTTTGAATCGTAAAAACAAATCAGCATCACCTTAACTTTTGACTTCACCAAGCGACTTTTTTGGGTGGTCCTTGATCCGGCGCTCTCCATTCAGCACTTTGCCGCTTTGTTTCGGGCTCATATTCAAAACACCACGTCTCGTCACCAGTTACAATCGATTTCAAGAAGTTTCGATCCTGCCGAGCACTTTTAACAATGTCTTTGCAATGCGCAATTCGATCAACTTTTTGGTCTTCGGTGAGTTTGTGTGGTACAAACCGCGAATTAACCTTCTTAAGGCCCAAAACTTCGGTCAAAATGCGGTATGCGGTTGTTTGAGGAATGCCTAATTCCATTTCAATAACTTTCACCGACGCTTTTTTGTTATGTTTGATGAATTCACGCACTTTTTCGATGTTTTCTTCCGATAATCCGGTTCTGGGACGGCCTGATCTTTCGTCATCATCCAGCGTCTCTCTACCCGATTTGAATCGCCTGAACCACTCGTAAACTTGCGTACGGGATAGACACTCATCACCATATGCATTTTGTAGCATTTGGTGCGTTTCAGTAAAAGGTTTACCCAGTTTAACACAAAACTCAATTGCAGCTCGTTGTTTGAAACTCATTTTCCGACCGATGTACACAACACACTGACAGTTGAAACGCAATAACTTTGTTGCCGTGCATCCAAATGTCATGACATTTATACCAGTTGTCAATGAGGGACTACGCCATCTACCGGTAAAATATTACAACAGATGGCACTAGTGGTACTATTTGTTTTCAAAAGTTCGGTTTCTTTCGGAATGGAGGGTGTATGTTTAAATGTTATTTTATATTAAAATATCAAGTTGTTGTCGGTTCTAATGATCACACGTCTCTTTCCAAACTACCTACACTTTATAATTTCTCAATCAAGGAGCGAAGAAACGTGAACGATGCTGCTTGTGTAGTGGTAACGACAAGTACTCCACATACTGTCAGCAATGTAATCGCTTCATTTGCAACAATCAGAATACAACAGATACGGTGTACTTCACATGTGAGAGTGAGAGAGTAAGGTACTTTGATTCTGGTAATTTTATATGTAGTATATACTCTATATGTGTAAATAAGTAAGAGACTCATGGTACCTTCATTTTTGTGCAGCCATGAAAATGGTTACAAGGTTAATATGATGTATTAATTTTTCTGTATTTTTCATTATTTTGTAGTATCTACTTGAAAAAGAAAATACAATAAATAAATGCAATACAATAAATACTATACAATGAGTACACCCATAGTCTAAAATACCTTGATTTTGAACAAGTACTTTATTTGATACGAGAAATATACATGGATCGAGAATTACTCATCTTCGCGTTCCGTGAGATGAAATTATCTTGGCGTTCCGAGGGTTAAGGTTCATTCATGGTGATTTTGTCATATACAAACATAATTTAAGAAAAAGAAAAAATATACAAGAAAAATAATCGACAAGAACAAGTTGCATATCCTAGGCAAGTGAAGTAGCCAAATCTTTATTACTAATTCTTTGAGTTTTGTTCAGAGAATGAAAAATGTAGGTTTTATTCCGGGCAGTTAGTTTCCTTAGTTGACCAGAACGAAACCCTAATAATTATTCCATTTTATGTTTCTTTATGATGTGTCCAACGCTAGAGCATGGCTTTCCAACAAGCTTGGCTATGTCTTAGTAACTTGTACCTTCCGCACGTAATTTGAAATTAAAGTGTGCAGTTCCAATGTTGTTCAATTCACTTTGTTCCCCATGCTGCCGCTTTATGCCTGACACGGTGTGCGTTGCTTCAATACACCACGCAGAGTGCTTTGTACACAATAGGGTACCTAAAACATTTCTTTCGAGAGTAGTATGAGGTTGTCCAAATACATTTTGCGATGAATGTACGTTTGTCACTCCTTCGTTGCCTGTTATCTTACAGGTGTATCAAGTAGTAGTTATTTCTATAGCATTCTATCTAACGTATCCAAATTACCATAAAAGGGCAAGTGGTTTCGAAATGGGCCACGTTTTGCGTGTGATAAGTCTAGTCTGTTTTTCCTCTTTGTTCAACTTGTCCAATTTTTTTTCTCACTGTGGGTGAGACAAAAGCTTCTTGAACCATACCTGTTGAGATCGAGGATTAAATGAAGAAAAAACAATATTTGTCCAATAAAGCAATAGCGTCGCGGAAGGGTGAGCCAGACAGAAAGAGAACCACATTTTGAAAAGCTGAGTAACTCCACTGCATAGACTAACATCAGTTTTTGTTATTTCCTACGTTTATTTTCTAGTAACAGCAGAAATTTTATTCTTATTAGGTAGAACACAATATGCTGTAGTGAGTTTTTTTAACGTTATACAAACATAGTTAGTTTCTAGGTGGACCTGGGGAAGCGTTCATAATGACTATATGCATACTATTTATTATGTGTTCTCTTATGAATATACAATATTTGGCAAAATCGGAATTGTATTTGTATCATATGTGCCTTCTTAGACCCTTATCTGGCAACAAAAAATGTCTGAATGGGACCCCCAGAGTTAAACAGAAATCGGCGCCCTTGGTCTTGAGATGTGCTTTTGAAGACGAAATTAATAATATGAGTGTTATTGTTGTGAAAACTGTTTTATTGCAGAAAAGCAGTATATGTAGTTTGTCCTATAACTAGAGGCCTTATTTTGTGAAAGACTTGCAGAAGTCCGTGAAAAGTTAGTTCTTAATATAAAATTCAGTAAAAGGCGCAGAATGGTTTACGCTCGTACCGACACGTTCAAGCCCCGTATCGTCACGTGTAAACTAAGTGTTAATAATTTAAAACGAATAAAAACGGTAGATGTACAGAGCGTTCAATTATACAAATGAACAATGGCTAAGGTACAGGACAGTTACTGCAATGAATAAAATTCTGAAGTGTAAAAATCTTTGGGTAAAAATTATGAAAATAGAAATGGAAAAGCTGTGAAAGGTCTTCAATTTGAATTAAATGAAACCGTCACAAGGTAACGTACGTCAGAATTTGATGTATGTAACATTTACTTTCACTTCAGTTCTGGTCATTCTTACATCATTAACTCTAATGCGTGCGAAAAGTTCTTTCTTCGTGCAGGCAAATTGTTTGTAAACAGGACTTTTACAAAGGAATCAATATCATATTTGTAATAAACTAACAGCAAGTCACTACCGAATTGGCTCGGAATTCCCTTCTGCCTAGTGTTTTTATTAGCGGACAGTTAATTTTAAGCCATTGGATATCCAGTTGATGTTTTGCTTGCTGCCCAGGAAATTTAAGGCTATGACGAACCCGATCGTCTACTTGAATGTTGGAACCATTTTTGATATTACAAACTGTTAGGGTTTCGTCCCAGAAAACTGAAGCTGTGTTACAAAATTATGTAACTGCCCCGGACATTATCGATTTTGGACATTATGGATTTTCCGGGAGTGTGCAAAGTAAGGAACTGGCGTGGAGTTATTATTGCGACTTATTCATCGAACCTGACGGAGTGATTTCACAAAATGCAGTCGATTTGTTCGGCTTGGATACTTGGTCTAGTGACGATGCTGTTATGGAAGTGGATAGTGATGACTAGTATGGTTATCAGTGGTGACATGTACAGAGTGGAAAGTGATAAAACTAGTATGGATGTGGACATTAACTTGATACAGAAGAGGATTCTAGTGAAGGTAAGATGTTTAATATTTGTGTTCAACAGTGGATGAAGGACAATAACATGCCTATGATGTATGGTGGTGGAAAAGCTACTGATTTTGAAACTGTTAGTGAATGTGAAAAAAAAACTATCCAAACTTTGGTTTTCAAGGACGTAAAATCACGATTAATTCAGAAGTCAATCGCTAGCGCAGAGGAATATGTACAGAATTGTTTAATTTTGCTATGGAACATTTAATGATGTCGAACCCGATTAGAAAGTTGGGTTTACAATACAAAGCTCCAATAGTAAGAACTATAAGACAATTTGCATACCGTGGCGATTCTGTGCACATTTTAATGTAGAATTCTACGTAATATTGAAAATCATTTCAATTCCAATGAGTAATTCTTGATAAAATGACCGTCAAAATTAATATTTGTGGTTCTATTCGTGGCCAAGCGCCACCTGATAATAGCAAATATTTGCCTTTGGAATTATGTCTTCAAAAACATAATTCCAGTTGAATATGTTCCTGATTGTCTCGGGCGGGCTTTAGTATTGGCGAAACTACGCGCTGATAAGAATTTAAAAAAATCATGTTGAAAACACATCCCAAGGACTTAATTTGCGGGAGTATATTTATTGAGTAAAAATAGTGGAAGTATTGAAGATGTAGATCGGTTTCAGAAACATTATGGTGATGAGGATCATATAATTGTGTATATGTGTGATCCAAAGAGTTGCAAGTATACCATAGCGTATTCAGGACCAGCAGCGGACAGTTTTTTCAAAGATATGAAGACAATCACTATGATGTCATTGGAACTATCACGGCATTTTTAGGGAGTAATGGTTATTGGTATCATTGTCTTACGCCATATGAGGAACGTCGGTTTCATAAATGTAAATATTTGTTCCCATTGTGAAGGGTACCATGACGATATCGGGAGTAGTAATGACAAGGGTTTGAAATGTCTGTATTGTCATCGTACGTTTCCAAATCAGACCTGCTGTGATCCATACAAATTGAAACCTGTATGTTACGTAAATTCAAAGGGAAACCTGTATGTTACGTAAAACATTGTCCGCAGTGTGGGCAGTTCGCTTTGGATTTCTTGTACATTATCTTTGATGTAGAGACAATGCTTCTAGACGTAGATGAAAATGGCGAACGTGAACATGTGCCAAACTTAAATTTGTACATCTCATCGTTCCATCAATGTAAGGATATGGAGCACAATTATACTTGTAGTGTTTATGGTAATGCAGGTAAGAGAGACTGTTTTATAATATGAAAGCATTTGTAAATGTCCTAGAGCAGGGTCCTAAGTTACAAAAGTAGTAGGGCTTTCACAAAATGGGCATGGTTTTGATACAATACTACTAGTGCGATGTCTCATGGAAAAACAAAATTTGACACGTCACATTATTGCACAAGGACAAAAGATTATTCAATTAAGTGTAAATATTTTTCGTGATACATACTAGTTCATGGGAGTTACATTATCTAAATTACCATCAACGATGGGATTGCAAGAAACCCTTAAGAAAAGGGACTTCCCATTCCTCTGTAACACCCCTAAACATCAGAATTATGTTGGGCTTTGGCCAGACATTAAGTATATTGATATTGACTCCAGATTCGAGGATGATCGGAGTGCAGTTCTTACCTAGCACAAGGAATGTGTTAAAAATAGTCATTTGATTTTCAGAAAAATCTTGCAGTATTGTAAGAACGATATTTTAAATTTGGCACAAGCATTGACTCAGTTTTCTAATATTATTAAAGAACAAACGTGCGGTGTGCAGTTTCTTCTGCACACAAGCACTATCGCCTCGTGTGCAATGGAGTGAAATTGGGGAAACTAAATTTCATAAAGGTAAAAACGTGGCTGATCGAGCTACTATTCGTGGATTGGTTCCCTGCAAAGTACTTCCTCCTAAAAATCTTGCGATACCCGTTTTGCCATATAATGCACAGAAACGTCTCGTCTCTTGTTTGTGCACGTGTTGTATGGAGGAAATTAATACTGACAACTGTACACATAATGAAGAGGAACGTGCAATCAAGGGAGTATTTTGTACTCCTGAACTACATTTGGCGTTGGAGAAACTATCCACAAAACCTATGTGAATAGCTTCCTAAAATGAAACAGGAAGTCAGTGGGAATTGTACCAATGAAGAGTGAAAGCAATAAATATATTTATGATTATGAGTAGCATGGAGGTATTCGTCTCGACTATGCTAAGATCCAACATAACGCCGGATGCAGACTTGTGTCTAAAATATTTTTGAATTGTTCGGAAAATGAGGACAAAGGTGCGACCTCCCACAAACTCGATTTGTTACTGAACGAAAAAGCTTCCTGAAAATTTTACTTTCGCTTCATTTGGAAGTTTAACACGTGACTCATATCCAACAACAAATTACAAGTAACGTATATAGATTTTGAAGATGAAAATTCACCACAATCCTTTATCAGTTTAGGAGTTACAGCCTTCATATCTTCATGGCCAAGGGCTCGTTTATACGAATTATTGGACACCGTTGGTATAGAATGTCTCATTTATTGCATCACGGACTGTTATATACGTGTAGAAAAATGATGAGACAATGTTACTACGTGCTGGGAGTTGCCTTGGACAATTGACCAATGAAATAGAAGACGGATGGGAGGTGGAAATCTTAATTGGTTTAAGCCCAAAAAATTAGTTATGCTAATAAGAATCTACTTACCGGTAAAGTGAAGTATGTTTGCAAAGTTCGTGGTATAACTTTGAATTATCGAGCAGAAAAGGATATAACTTCCGACCACTATCTTAATTTGGTTACTGAAAAGTATGATAATCCCCAAATCTTTAGCCCAAACAATAACTTGCGCAAACCAGGTTACAAAATCGTTTCTAAAGGACAATGGAAAACCCCGAATCGTCAATAATAAGCGGAGGAAGCTTAATTCTTCAAAGATTATTATTCGCTTCCCTATGGATATTGCAGTGAATAATGGATGTGTAATAAAGTTGTGAACCATACTTGCAAAGCAAAATCTGAAAACTTTTTTGAAAAGACACTTTTTTATGAAATCGAGAACCTTTTTGTGAAACTAAAAACTAAAAAGAATTTATGAAAAAGACAAATACGTTTTGTGAAACAAAAAACATTTTTTTTGGAAAGGTAAAAACTGTGTAAAACTATTTTTTGTTAAGAAAACTTTTTGTGAAACAAAGAAAACTTTCTGTGAAACTAAAATCAAAAAATAAACTTCTTTGCTGAAAACTTTTTATGGAATAACAGCAAAAGTAAAAGACTTTCTGTGAAAATAAAACTAAAAACTTTTGTGACGGCAAAAACCTTTAATTTTTATTTAATAAAAAGGTAAAGTAGTTAACTTTTTTCTTATAACACCTTTCTTCATTGTACAGGAAAACATTTGGTATGGTTTGTCTTTATGCATCATTATTTTGTGTTATTTGTATCCAATCACAACTTTTTTATTACAACACTGTATCACTTGTCTGGAAAAGCATCACTGTTCAATAGTTTGTTTCAACTCTGCGTTCACAATATTTTGTGTAATCACAATATATCACTCGGAAATGTTCTAGTGTGTATATATTTTACTTTGCATAATAAAAGTTTCTTCTTATTACAAATAACGTGTTCTATTTCTATACGAATACCAGTCCCAGTGTATATTCAAAGTTAAAAGGAGTGAAGATCTTTGTTACTGCAACTCCATGGATGAAATGTATTTTTCATCCACAAGATTAAGCGCATTCGGGCTTTACATTCAGAGTCTGTTACCATCCTTTTATATATAGCGATAAATTTATGCCAGTGTGGATTTCAACAAATATTCTGTATATTTGTTAGCAAACCAAGGGAGTTGTTAGTACATCCACCATCCGTAGTAAAATCATATCCCTGCTTAAGTCTAAACACTCATGGTCAGTTAAAGGGAATATTGTGAAAGCACTGGACACAAATTATACTGAAACATGGTGTCTATTCTTCAAGACTTGCCATCACGCACTCGAGAGCAGCCTCCGCAAAAGTAGTGACAGCTAGCCATGGTCCGTGGTTCCTGATTCACCTGAAGTGGACTAAGTCAAACATCAATTCTTTTCACAATTTATTGATTTCCTCAGCCAGTCAGATTATCTTTAATTCAAATGATGTCATTACCTACTGTAACCTCAGCCGTTGTTAAAATTATAAAATGTTACAGGACATGAAAACTGTTTAAAGGAAATGCTATTGTATAGTGCAGCCTACTTGTTATGCAACACCATATCTCATGAGTGTGTTATAGGTTTTATATAGTCAAGGATGGAGGACTCCCATAAACTTAACTCCCTTATGTATATAAAATTGATGTTCTGTGTGTTATGCAACCTAGTATTACATGGCATATCAGTGGACAGCTTCTGTTCAAACACAATGGGTGTCATAAACTTTGAGTCCTGTACTCTTTGTACACTCAGTATCCTGTGAACTATGCAACCTATCATTGCATGGTTTTCAGTGGGCACTCTGTGTTCAACTTTGGCGAATTATTATAAACTTCGAGCCGGGTTCTTCTATACACTCAGAATCCTGTGTAGTATGCAACCTATCATTACAAGGGATCAGTGGATGGTTTTATCTGAAATATAATGGGTCATTATAAACTTTGAGTCTTCAATATCCTATGTAGTATGCAAGCTAACATTACATTAGAGAATAGCAGCAGGTCGGGTTCCATATCTATATGCTTGTGGTTTATCCTGTATGGTATGCAACTCTGTCCGCCAATGCAAGGTAAACTAGAACGTTTCAGTCTTGCGCTTCGGTAAACTGCTATACGCGCTTATTAGGCCGTGTACATTTTCAACCTGACCTTTCTTCCTCTCGATTGAAAATACAAACATTACGTAGTAGTAGTAATGCTAGTTGGCTGTGCAGGCTCAGCGGTAGAGCATTGATCTCTGCTGCGGGGAGTCCACAGTTTGGTCCTGCTTCGTCTCATGTAGGTTTTGTGCTAACGTTTCCACCCACTTTCCTGATTCCGGTAATTCTTGCGCCCGTTCTGAGCCAAAGTTGCCTAAAGGACTAGGGGTGGTGATAAGGTAATGTCGGATAAACTGCACCGTCCACTTAGGTAACGAGGTGCGGACGATATCAAGTTATAGTATTAACAGTAAAATGTGGGGGTAATTCCTGTCTAGTCCCATATTCTATACAACGAAAAAGGCTAAGTTTATAAAAACCATCCAATCAAATTATTAAATGCAGCTAAATAACAGGTTAAAGCCAAATCTCAACTCTATTTGACACCACGTGCCTTGTTTCTGACGCTAAAAGGTGAGTACATATAGTACACAACTACCGTACGGCCAGGGCTGTAGGCTTAAATATAGGAAATTCACACTGATTTTGATATACAGTCATTAATCAGTACAATAAACAAAGCACTTTAGTTATTCTTTACACTGATTTTCTGTCTAAAGGTTCCAGACGCAAGGTGTACCAATAGTGGTTTGCCATTGGATGTGCTATAAACTGGGTTTACAGTGTAATTACGGGTCCAAAACAATTGTATCTTATCCTAAACAAGACAACAACCGTACCTATAGACTAGATGTGTCCGTTCTCTCCTTAAATATTATGAATAAATGTGTTTTCAACCACTCTTTTCTAAAAGAAAAAAAAAACCCTTACCTTTCAAGAAAAAAATGGATGCGAAATCGTTCATTTTCACCTTAAATATTCAATAAATTACAATTAGGGATCTATTCCCTGGTTAAAATATGTGTATGAAGTGCTTACATTGGGTCTGGAAGCATAAGATGCACAACAAAAGCACGGAAAACACATTTCATGCACATTCGGAAAACAAAATTATGCATGATTCTGCATTTTGTTGGTTAAAGATTACGTGCAATCGTATAAAAATATATCATTTATGCAATAATATATAGATATATACACAAGTATAGATCATATCCACATTATATACACGCTTTATCAGAGTACGCAGTTCTTTCGTCCTTTATTTCGTAAGAAAGTGAAAATAGAAACAACAACGTGTACGATTATTTCTCTCTGCATTCGTTTGAAAACTTGGTACCGCCCATACAATTCATTTTATCTTATTGTTTGAGAACAATATTCAATTTCTTTGTTTCTTTTTTCCTTCTAGACATCACTTCCAAATAGGCTAACATTCGAAAACTTTCTCTCTCTTTCCCCCTCCCTCTCTCCTGCTCTTTAACATCCGAATGCAGAGGTTCCAATTCGACTGATTTATAGTAAGGTTCAACTTTTTTTCTTTCCAAGTCTTTTCGAAGCGGTCTTTCTCTCGAACTGAAACTGGGTGACCTTGACTAGTTGAAAGTCAAGGAGTTTCAAATTCGTGCAGGTGGCTACCAAATCCGAATTTTCCGAGGAGGGCGAGGTCCTCCACAACCTAGGGGGAGGGATAATTTATGGTTCCGACCTTGAATTTTGACTGATTCACGATTTACAGATTTGACATTGATGCACGATTTAGAATTCAAATTTTGACATTTATGGCTTTTTGAAATTTATGACTGGGAGAATTTTGGCTACATCTACTATTTAATTAGGCCAGATTTTCTCTATTTTTTGCTCCATGTTAACTGTTTTTTTGTTTGAACTTCAGAAGGATAAAGGGGGAAGTGGAAGAAATGTGACCTCTTCAGATGTAATCTATTTTTGTTCATTTATCTTCTCTCCGAGTGGATTATACAGAGTCATCGTGGACCATGCGTTAGTGGTCTTCGTAGCATTTGGGAGGCACGCAGGTTCGAGTCCCCCCTCCCACTGTCGGCCGTCCTGACCGAGGTTTTCCAGCGCAATGGTCGATAACTTGCTCAATCTCTATCAGATCCATACTAGTCCAAGGCTATAAGGCAAATATTATCATAGAGGTAATTGTTCAATTCAATTATAAAAACAAAGAAAATATAAGAGCGCAGAAGCTAATATATATATATATAAACAGCAAATGCCGGAAAACTTGCTAGCAGCTTGGTCATTGATTATCTAACATATTGATACCATTGAACACATTTAATATATCTAAAGTGCTATAAGTTTAAGGTATCGGATCAATAAAAATACAAATTTCGTATACTACTACCACCATCTTCTATTACATGTTCTGTAGACGCCTGGCAACAGGTCCAAATTTAAGCAATATATCGCAAGGTAGTCTTATTAAAACCGACATAACTTTTGGACACACCCACTTTTTGGGATAAGTGCATAATCAGTACAAAGCTATTATAAATGGATGCGGTTGAACAAAAATGGATCTGCCAGTTTTTCGGGCTATTTGTCGTACTATCACTACTTTTCTCCTCTTAATTAAAGTTAACACGACGTAAATTAGCTTGAATTTACATAGCATTTCTCTCCTTTGTGTACATTGTAACTAGTGA
>JAGDQP010000298.1:65536-96577 GCA_022664845.1 Lepisma saccharinum
CTAGAATATAGGCAAGCAGTAGAACCTAGATGTTGTCATTGCTGCTGTGCTCGGCGTAAACGTTCACAGACACACAGATCCACACTGACCTTCAAAATAGTCACCGTTGGCAGTGATACACGTCTGCCAACGTTTTGTAGAGCCGTTGAAAACATGTTTTAAAAATGTTGGCGTTAGCAGACATCTCTCGTAGGGCATCCTTTGTGGCAGTGATAATCTCGGGAGAATGAAAGCGACGTGCACGTAGCTTAGATTTCAAGCGGGGAAAGAGATCTAAATCATATGGTGAGAGATCAGGTGAGTATGGAGGATGTGGCAAAACGGTGATTATCTGCCTTGGTAGCTCCTCCTGGACAAGGACAGAGCGATCTGCAGAAGCTTTGTCGTGCAGCAACATCCAGTTCTTCCTGCGCCGAAGTTCAGGACGCTACTATGTATTGACTCGCGTAGGCGTCGAAGAATCTCCTTGTAGCGCGTCTTGTTTACAGTTGCTCCTTGTGGGATGAATTCCATGTGGATAATTCCCTGCGAGTCGGAAAACAGTTCAAGCATCACTTTCCCTTGTGACCTGTCTTATCTCGTTTTTTTTTTCCTTTTTGGAGATGATTTCGATTTCCAAGTGGGTGCTTGTCTCGTTAGTTGTGGATCGTACAGGAAACACCATGTTTCATCTCCTGTTACTATCCGGTTCAGGAACGTTCCATCAGCGTCAGCACCACTGATCAGGTCACCGCAAATGGTAATCCGCTCTTCACGTTGGTCTTATGTCAGAATGTGTGGCACGCGACATGTTTAATTCATCCGTCAGAATTTTGTGACACGTACCATGGCTGATCCGTACTGCTACTGCGATGTCTACCGCCTGGGAACGGCTAACGCGCACCACCAATGCAACCTCTTCGATCTTGCGTTCAGTTCGGACTGTTGTTGGCCGACCATACGTTCAACATCCTCTAAACTGTTTCTCCCTTCCGCAAAACGTTGGTGTTACTTAAACACAGCACGGCGGCCCAGGGCGTTGTCAGCGTAGACTTGCCTGATCTTCTGTAACGTTTCTGTTGCGAATTTGCCTAGTTTTTGGCAGAACTTGATGTTTGCCCGTTCCTCAAACTGCGACATTCTCCAAGTCCGCCGCGGCGCATTCAACTCCTTTCACAACAGAGACAGTACGACTGTTTACACTCGATGCACACGCCTGCCTCTTGCTGGGTCGAGAGACGAACTTCCACTGATTCCTCCAGGACGTAACGTCTCAGCTGGAGGACACCACTAGCGCCACAAAGTTATTGACTGTACTGGTATGTATAATACAACACATTACATATTATTCTTAATATTGTAGCAAACGGGGTTTGAAGCAAAGACACCAAAAGACAATAAATGCATTCCAATTTGTATTAAACCATGGAGGTCCGAAAGAAAGGCTTCGGGGTCCGTATCCGGACTGGAGTTCGCCATTTGAAAACTCTTGCACTAGGATTTTGCTGACTTCTTTACAAATCTTTACTTCACGAAATATTTTGAGACAATTTTACAATCTTATAATGTAACTCTGAAGTTGTAACTGAAAATAACAGTTCTTGATGTTTGAACACAAAATATAAATTTCTTATTTCAAAATATCACTTCCGAGTTTCTGCATTTTGTCTATTTAATTTCTGGTATTTTTACTTCAAATATAAACAATTCTGCAATTAACGATTACATACTTTTGTTGGAGAACAAACTACTAATGAATAAATTACTTCTTCCTGTGTAATTATTTGCAATGACCTTTTTAACACGTTTTTATTAACTCGCTTTCTTGTCTGTCCGGTACAAATGAACTCGCTTTCTTTCTGTCTGTTCGGTACAAATTAACTCGCTTTCTTTCTGTCCGGTACAAATTTTGCAATCGATTTTAAACTCTTTTTCCCTTCATCCGATTTCTTTGAAATTTTGTAAACTTGCTTGCTTCCGATGACAATACAGTATTCAGTCATTAGATATACGATAGAATAATCCAGTTAACTGTAATTAATTAATTAAAGTAATTCGAAATTATCTGTACATGCACGCAACGCTGCAACTATTTTGTGAAATTTGGTCGCCTATATCGCAAGAAGTTTTATATTCATCTATTATATTTAAAAAAATAATTAAAAAGGATTTTACAAAAAACACGCTTTTTGAAAATGAACTAAAAAGTAAAAAATAATAAATAGAATTATGAGTCGGAAAATAAATGTTGCTTACCTTATCCTAAAATCATAATATCTAAGAGCACCCACGCTTTTATTTTCCAGTTCATAAGATAAATTCAGTTTATTATTTTTTACTTTTTAACCCATTAAAAAAGCGTGTTTTTGTTAAAATCCTTTTGAAATTATTTTTTTTTATGAGGGTACAAGCCACAGCCACCGAATTGAGCAATTCGTTGCTAGTGTACGCGGAGAGGTTTAAACACGTGTTCAGTTTTCGGGATCACGGTGGCCCAGTTGGCAGAGCAGTCACCTCTTCTACTAGGGGTCGTCGGTTCGATCCATGCTCATGCCATGTGGGCTTTGTGGTGGACAAACACCGTGTGCGTGGGTTTTCTCGGGGTGCTTCCGTTTCCTCCCACTTCCTTCATTCCATCATCATCCATACGGCCTGAGCTAGCGTTGCCTATAGGCCGTAAAATAAAATTCAAATTCGCGTGTTCTATTTCTGAAAGTGGTTTTAATTACCTCCGAGATGGAACATGTGATTTTAAAATTGGCAATGCGCACGCTGTCATATAGAAGTATAGTAAGTTTCATTTTCGCAGTTAAAGAATCACCCATGAGTTTATAACGCGCGCCTGTACCTTCAAATAGTTTTCACGTATTGTCTATAATTCGTATTCCTGACATCGATGGTTTTGTGTTTTGATGGAAACTTTATTGTAAGATCCCTTTCACCAACATAATGGTTTAAAAGTAGACCGTTATTGTAGTAGATCATCAAATAGTTTCCGCGTGTTGTGTATCTTAACAAACTTCTAAAGTAAGTCATATAACAGTTATTAGGAAGTGTCACTAATAAAAGGCTTTTCTAAATGTACATTTTAAGAGTTATCTATTGAGCTTTTAGATGTTAGTGGTGCAGAAATGCCAGCTTTCATAAATCGTTCACTTTCTATTTGGTGTTCTTGCACATAAAATTTTAGGAATGTCAAGACGTGTAAATTGGTGATACTGGAAGTACTAAATTAGTTTATTGGATCCATAACTGGACAAACGAGAAATATAAGCACTGTCGATTTCCTCCAAAATGAGTCTACGAGTTATAGTAATTTCCTTTTTATTATATATAATGTTAATCGGAAAAGTACTCTGAATAATAAATTACTCGTGCATGTCGTCCTGACAACTTATATTTCTATTATGTAAATTAGATTAATTGTACATTCATTATTTCAAAGATTGTATACAGGTACAGTGTTATGGTTGCATGAATATACATGTGAAGAACCAGCAGAAAGATACACACTAATAATTTATATAGATGACTTTATAAGGCAACTTTCGACATTAAAATAATAATAATAAGCGTTTGAAATGTAAATTCAATGTTAATTTCGATCTCTCATAACGTATCAGAGGAATGTAGAATACAGCTGATTACAAAAATGAAGTGAACGATGCAGATACCTGTGGAGCTTGTTTTATTTCAAAAATAAGTAAATTGCCTTACTTTCCCTAAACAGCCTTGATCTTTGAAAATACACATGTAAAGATTGGAGATTCTTTTGAAAATACTATACGTGTGAAGATTCTTGTCCATCATCGTATTCTAGTTGTATTTCCTTCGAAACTATAGTGGAAAGATTTATACGAGTCAATGATTTTATTTTTGTGCAGTTTAACATTGGTTTTCAAGTTTCCTAAGTTGTGAAAATCTGTTCTTGTAGGTGATAAATCAAATCCAATCTCGTAAAGAGTATGCTGTAACTATAAATCGCCTGGAAATACTAATTATGAAAAGGTCTGGAAGTAGAGCCAGTGCGATTTGTTTCGGTTCCGTACGAAGATGATTGTACAATAATTGATAATTTGTTGGTGTATTCGTGCCAGAAGTGCTTAATGATAAAACAAGCCACCATTCTGAAAATTCGTAAAACTCGATTCGTTGATTTAATCCATATAATAATAATAATAATATTACGAGAAATTCACCTCTGACAATCTTCGTGTATTAGTATTAACTGTTGAGGTGGTCACATATGCCAGTCTTTTATGTGTTGGTTCTTTTAGACACACAAAAGTCTTAGGTGTTTGAATATCATCAGCATTCAGTTCCTAAAAATTGATAACATTCTATTGTACGAAAAATTATTTTCAAGAACGAATTTCGTATATATTACTTTGAAGTTTATGTAAATCATTTTTGGTGTTCGGAATAAATCTATTTTAGGAACTCGATACTATCAATGCCTTCCTACTCATTAAACAAAATTCAAAAAACTTTCTTATTTCAGATATTAGCCTTTAGTATAAATAAAACATTTGAGCAGTGTGCATTCTTCACGTTTCCGCTACAGCGCCTTAGCTTAATACAAACGACCTCTTTGGATTGGGTTTGTGAAAAGTTTCCATTTGGTTTGTGTTTGTAAATGATAATATTTATGTTAGGATCTAAATTCGGCTCATTGTATGTATATTTGAGAATTGTGTTGGAATAAAAGGAAGCTTTTATGTTTGATGAAAGTTATTATGCACTTATTACAACTAGACTTGTCCAAAACGTTACTATTATCAATTATGATTGTTATGACCTAGTACATTTCATTTCTATTGTTTAATGTGCCCTGTTTCAGATTCAGATCAGAGCTGCCACCTATAAGATTTAACGTATTAGTGTGAGTTTGGTCAATCGTAAAGTTAACTGTTCGCATATTTAAGCTAATATGTATTACCAAAAAATAGAGAAACAGTATGTTCTGCATAAATCAACTAAGATCGTTGCCTACGATTGGCACTGGGTTCAGGTTCAAACCTTGTGTGCATCAGCCAACTTGGCTGCTCCTCAATTCAACCAGACTAATGAGTATGTTAAGGATAGCGACAGACTTGGCTTTACATCTTGGAAAGCCCACAGATTCGAAGTGTTTTTTTTTTTAATTAGGAATAAATGTACAGAAAACAACAACAAAAAACACACGTTTTACTTCTTCAGGTAATTGTAAGATACGTAAGTGGGAGGTGTGTGTAGCGAAGTTTCACAGGCGTCCTAGTAGCCAGAAATTAGGGGTGTTCGGAAGTCTGGTCAGTTCCGGAATACGGAATTTCTTGGATTCCGGAATTCCAATGTTTCGTAATTTCGACATCCGAATACCCCTACCCGAAATCACTTCGTTGCGTGTTCACTTCTGACGTGTTGGCTCTCGTGCTACCATCACTATCGAGAAACATAATGGTTTTCAATAAGACGATGATGGAAATCAGTTTTTGTTTGGCCTCTGTGATACCGGACGATTTTTTTTTCTTCCGTCACGGTTAGAATGTCAAAGTATGAAAATTGCTTTGCGAGAACCCAAATGCATATCACTTGTTCCTGACTATAGTGTCTTATCGATATGCATTTTGGTTTTATTTCCTTCATTATTTCAGAACGAAATTCGTGTTTTCAGGCTATTGCACCATTAGCCCATACTAACATCACATCCCTTATATCTCACAATAATACATTTACGGGAAAGCTGACTTATGAAATCTTATATCCTGTAAAATTCTAGTCCAGAATCTCATGTTAGGCACGATCCCATTCTTTTTTAAGAAAATCAATCGAAATTTAATATGGCGGACTTCAAGATGGCGGCCGTGAAGAATACCCTCCAACAGGTAGCACCTTCTACTCAGTACCCATTACTGTGTACGTGCTTTACATTTCTTTCCGCATTCTAAAAGTAGAAGGGTATTTCCAGACTTTTTCATCACTCTACAGAAACAAGAATCTCAACTTTATATCATCGATATCTCCCAAAGCAATTCCTCTCGAGTTTCCAAAATTTGCATGCGCACATAGTTCGACATTCTAACAATGTTGGAAGAAACAAATCTGCCTCATGAGTATGTTTGCATGTAAGATGGTACCTATGATTAAGGGAGGACTGTAGTTGGACAATCAGTAGGAACTTTGTGCAATGTATAAAATAAAATTCCTCAGCGTACATTTTCTACATTTAACGAACCACTAAGGCAAACAATTTTATTTACATTTTTATAGTGTTCCAAGCCGAATATCTAATTGTTGTTATGCGATATGCCATTCGATTGTTTCCTTTAATAAGATAATGTTGAATTTTTTACATATTCATCGGGTTTCAAGAAATTTTGGTGGACACTTAATTTTGTCAGCGTGTAGGGCTCCATTCTCTACACAACGAGATTAAAAAAATAAACGATTGTGTTTCCAGTAAGTAATAACTAGGGCACCAAAACATACGAAGACCATAGTGAGTCCTAGAGAAGAACGGAAAGAATACTTGAGAAAATGTATTAATATTTTAGCTTGCAAAAGAGGTCGCGTTTCTTCCGTTTCATTTTGGCGTTAAAGTATTAAACAAGTAAATGTTAAGAAGAAAGACATTCATTAGAACTATGATAGACCAGTAAGAGTAACGTACTCCTCTGTGTGTTTGCTCCATTAAACTACATAAAAGTTGAGCGTTTTTGTAACGTAAGTGCTTAAGCAAAGGAAGCATAACTGTGAATTTATTGGCAAAGCCTGTTTCGCACCAAGACATTTTTCGTTGATATTTTCGTAAAAATATTTTTTGTTTTAAAAAATGAGTAATTAGCAGGCCTCAGCGTGCAACCTACAACCATCGTGACTTCTGCATGAACATTTTGCAACGGATCAATTGCAAACTACTGTAGCAATTGATAATTCTAAGCTTCGAATTCATGATCATTTCTGGAGAACATTTATGAATGGCATTTGCATTTTAACGTGAAATTGTGTAGTCGAGAAATGTTTATTCATAGTTGTTTCCACTACTTCTTTCAAGAAGAAAATCATTTTAAGTTAGAGCCACATTCTGTAGTCGTTTGTTCTGGAAATATCTTCCCTATACTTACGGATGTGCTTAGAGACCATCGCTGGTTCATAGTAATTTCTTAAGTCGCAGATTCAAAGTAATTAATTTCCAGAACTTAATTTTCTTGAAGTATTTCTGTCAGAATTGACTTTTACAGTTTCATAGTTATTTCTTGAGAAATTTTTTACACTGCTTTCTTTTCTTTTTTTATTTATTAGTAACTGAAGTACTCTTTTAAATAATTATTTACACGAACTTGCTTTTGATTGGTTTTTACTATGCTGACACGTCTTACGTCATGATTTGTCGAGATATCATTTGTGACAATACCGTGCCAAATTTGAGTGTCCGTAGATCCAAATAACGCATTTTTATGTGTTTTGTTTTTAGAAAATGATTTTTTTTTTTTGGTCTGACCATCCTTCAATTTATGACACACGCATGTGAAAGTACATCAATGGAGTATCCCATCCTCTTCAACTTCTGTCTGTTCGTCTACTTCTGTCTTTGTAAAAGTCTAAGTCACAACGGGATCCCGGGAAGTGACCAAATAAAAAGGTAACGATTTTAAAATTCAGTTTGATTTTTTTTTAATTTCTTTTATATACAAAAGTAATTAAAGGCAACTTTTGGCTCAGGCTGAATGGATGATGATAGAATTGGTGGAGTGCAGAAACTGGGAGGAAACGGGAGAAGCCCTAGAAAACCCACGCACACGGTTTCAGCTGATGATAAACGTTGGTAAACTTCATTTTGTATGGGCCTCAGCCCGTCACGATTATATTGTGAAGGCACTGCTAACTAAAATACACAAACATCCATGCTCCTGGTGGGATTCGAACCCGCGATCTTCGAGTCGATGGTCTAACGCCTCATTGCACACGGCTACCTGGTCGGTTTTCTGCTTATGAGTGTTAAACTATGTACATGTGGTCGATTTTGATCAGCGCTTTCTCCCCCTTGCCCTTTCATTGTTATTAATATAAGAGGTTTTTTTTTTTTTAGTTAATTATCCAAACTTTGTCTTTTCCTCCCTTCCCTTCAATCTTATCCTCTGTAACACTTTTCTGGAGAGTATTTATGGTGTAAAGCTCTAGAACAATGTCAGATCGTTTGGTCGTTCGATGATGTATCGAAGATGGTGAAGCTAGTAAATGAGATTAGTTTGTATCGCTGTTAAATAGACGGTCCGTCGTAATTCTCCAGGAAGTATATCTCGTACCACCCAGTGTAGTGTAATCACTAAAGCAGGACCATAATGTCGCTTCGCTGCACGGCAACTCCGTTAACTTTTGTAAGCTTCACAGCTTGACGTAAACGTCTGAAAATAAACAGAATTTTTTTAAAAATTAAAAGGTACGTTTATCGGTACGTTCAGTTGTGGAAAATTACGGTATTTTAATTTTCGTTCAGAAAGAGGTAAAGTTACATGTAATGGCCCGATAAATACATCGTGAATAATAAGTGCACCAAAATAGCTAAAAACAGTTCAACATAGAGGTATTTAAACGATATATCTCAGGGGTGGAATGGTAATTTTTTTCTTGGGTACACGCTATTTCACAAGCTTTTGGCCTAACTGTTCTCGGACACGCGATACCTAGAACTTATATTTTCTTTTAACAATGGTAAATTCTTCACTAAAAATTCATGGTTACATAACTAATAGGAGTAAGAATGACAAACCTTAAATAATGTTTGCTGCGTTCGTCATTAGTGAGAATTTGTCATTGCTCGGTTGGACAGCGTATGTCACCTCTATAAAACCTTCTTATCAATGCTTATTTTGACCTACCTTTACTTAAGAGAATTTCTGGAAATCCTCTACTTCTCTTGGAGAGTTCCTTGCGCACCCAATGCACAATTTTACAAAATACATTTTGGATTCGTTAGGTTAAAAAATTTTGAGATACCACACTTACATCAACTCTGCTGTTTATGGTATTGGAAATATGAAGCTCTTAAGTTCATTTCCCCACATTTTTTTGATATGTATTCGCACTTGGTTTGAGTATATTGAAACAAATGGGCTCTGTATTCAGAAATTTCTGAAGGGAAATGTATAACAAAAACCGTGGAACTATGTCCATGTTATATGATCTTCCCGTGAGTGAGCGCACGCTTATATTGGATTCATGATACAAAAGTCTGTTACATCATGCATACAACGCCACCCGGCTCTGCGGACAAGTTTCAAATGTAACATAGACGTTTGTTCGCGCACACGCTTCAACTTATGAAGATGTTTATATTCTAGCCTGCTTTACCTGCTTAAACTGGTCCGTTCCAGTCAACTTAAAAAAAGAATTATGTAAGAACATGAAGATAAACTAAATAAGTTTTATGCTATTTGATGTATTGAACCCAGTGCTCGAAGTGATGGGACACGCCGTGCTCTTCCCTTGTTCATGTTGGATTTGGCGTACCCCTACCTTTTTATTAATGGGAGCTCATTGCCTTTACTTTCAATAGGCAATCGCCGCCACTAAGTGCAACGTACCTTTACTTTTCTAAGCCCACTTCTGCAATAGTACCCTTACCTTTTATAATCCACTTCGAGCACTGATTAAACCGTTATCGGATAACAAATGGGAACAGGGAACAATTGAAGTAGATCTAATCGATTGAGTATGAATTACCAATGCTGTTATTTCCCTTGCAGATAGCACAGGGTTGGCAACTCATCTACAATCGACTAAATTCGTTTTGATCGTCTCTTTCATCCTGTTTCTCTGCCGGGTTGCAAATAGCTTAGTACAGGGTGTGTACCCACTGTGTACCCGGCGTTGTTCTAATATACAGGTAAGTACACGCTTCCTCCTAAAATTTAAAGGTGGGTACACACCGTATACCCGCGTGTACCCTCCATTCCACCCCTAAATATCTCTTGTGTCGGTCACCGATTTTTAACTTCTTTTTCCCTGAAACAGTTAGAAGTATCACAGAAGAGGGCTCCATTTACCCTTTTGCATGTTAACCACATTGCGGTCTATACTATTCCAGCGTTTTAATCAAGATTGGTTCCTGATGATGTTCGCTAGACAGAATTTTAAGAAATTCTGCAAGACCACTTGTGTCCAATGGGTCAAACTTTGTTTCCCAGAGGGGGACTTACCGTGCGAGCCCGAGACATCGAAGCTAGTTGTTTTGTTGCGTTGGGCGGTAGGGTAAGATGCCGCCCCTTTAACTTCCACCCATTAACCAATAATGAAATGGTTAAGATTGCTTAATAAAAAGTCGAAGGGTCAATTAATTACTTTCCTTGTTTTAAAAACTTAAAACTACCAAAATTATTATGACCAATTTCTGCTAATGTTTGTAATACGAAATATGGCATTAATCCATAGAATATATACTTAGCGTGTATATATTATTTTGACAAATGAGATTAATTTTTATTCTATTTGGTTCATTTCATTGTATTTCACAGACCCATATAAAATTAAAAAAATTACAACAAAATATAGTTATAATTTAAAAAAAGAATAATCTGTGGTCATATTTTGTGCCAAAACGTGTTTCATCCTAGTTTGTGACTTGAACAAAATATGATGACTCAGGTATTTCAGTGAAACCTTTACTGATTAACGTAAGCCTACTATGATATTCTATTTTAATAGAGTAAGGAAATAAAAACAGTGTTTCAACATACTGCAATTGAAAGAAGCGTTTTATACTCTATCGATATCATTGCTAGACTACTCAAGCGTGTTTCAGACATAGAGGACCATAGATAGTTTATTATTATCTTCAGTTTCGAAAAACTTCCTTCTCCACTTACGACTGTTACCGGAACAAAATTTAAGTGCTATACTGACGTGAAGACCAAAGTTGTGTTCCTTAAGTAGTTATAAAGTTTATTCTGCTGTGCATTCAGGCTTAATTATAGTGGATAACACTTTCAGTTTGTCTTATAAATCAATGGGGTTAACATCGTTCGATTCTTTATTAGTTGAAATACTGGCAGTTGCATATCTTTAAGATTGAGGCGTATGCGCGAACAAAAGTCCATGTTCTATCTTTCAGCATGCAACATACTTTTGTTCACGACACTATATGGACACTTTAAAAGCACTTTAATTGACATATCGTACATTTTACAAATTACATACAGTATGTGTGTGTTTGTATAACATCCTTCAGGCTACCAAATATGCTCAAAATTTTGCCCGTCTACGTCCAGGGTTGTTTGGAAGAAGAGGGAATACCATAGCTCAGTGGTTCGTTGTGTTCTTTCAATCCCGGCTTGTAACAAGTAGGCTATGTGGTGGACAGACATCGTGTTCGTGGGTGTTCTTGGCCGTTTCTGCAATTTTCTTAATTCTGCCAAAATTCTCCCATCTTCATCCATTCGGCATGGGCTACAGTGCTTCACCTCCTCCTATTATCCTCTTCCTGTCGGCACTTATTTGCATGTTCACTTGATAAACCCTGTTGTTTGGATATGCCCATAACCAGACATTGCTGAGGTTGAGATCAGGAGATCGGGGGGACCAAACATTTGGAGACGATTGGCTAGTGACTGGGTTTGCACCACATGTGTTTCTGAGGAACTTTTTCAACTGACGATTGATGTGAGGGGAATCCCAATCCTGCATAAAAGCAGTTGTGTCAACTTTATCTCTGTCCTGCAAAGTGAGTATAACATGTTGGCGAAGCAGATACTATATCGAATCCAAATGCTTGGCCACCCCGATCCTCCTATTTCAATCGCAGCGATTTCTAGTTATGGTGATACCTGAAGAGCAGGGTTTATCAAGTAAACATCCAAATAAGTGCAGATCGGAAGAGGAGTATAGTACTAGTGGTATCCAATACACGAATGGATATGTTTCGTGAAGTACTGCGATCCAATGTTATATGCAGATGCTTGAAATAGAATTTTATTTCATGTTAAGCAACTTTGGCTCAGGACAAATGGATGATGATGGGAGAACTGGTGAATTGAAGAAAGTGGAAGGGAACGGCCGAGAAAAACCTTGCATAGAATGTTTGAATTTGGAATTTAATATTTAAGGCCTTTAGATATTTTTGGCTCAGGCCGAATAGATGACTGGTGGAATGAAGAAAGTTGGAGGAGACGGAAGAACCTCGAGAAATCTCACGCATGCGGTGTTTGTCAACCACAAAGTCCACACGGGAAAACCCACGTGGTATAAGCCAGGATTGAAAGGGGAACGCCACTAACCACTGAGTCACCGCATCCCCACTTTTCTTCCAAGCTGTCCTGAACATAGGTAACATTTTGAGCATATTTTATAATCTGAGAGTCGTTTGGTACACACAGAAACATCTGTAAATAATTTGTAAAATATATGTGATGTCGATAAAGTGCTTGTAAAGTGTACATGAAGTACAAATAAATATTGAAAGGTTTTAATTGGAATTGTTTATTCAATATTTCTCTTCCAAATGTTGTTAACCATATTCACATAGAGTTTTATGTTTGTCCGATCAGCCGTTTACCATCTAGAAGCGACCAATCAGCGAAACTTCAATTATAACCACTGTATGCTAAAACAAAACAAAATGCTTTGCAGATGAAGTTCCTACCGTGATTTTTTATTTTTATTACACCATTCTATACACTAAAAAGTGAAAACACGAAATGGATGAATTTTACTCCGTTTTATGGAGAGATAAAAATCGAAAATTAGCGTTTTGTTGTATTTACCCTTAAATGTGGATATAGTGTACGTCCTTTAGTGGAAAGATGGGTAACCTTAACTCCATTTTAAAGTTTAACATTTTCTTTGTAATGGCTTAAAGTTAACTGAAAATTGGCTGAAACCGGTCAAAGTGTTTTATCGGTGAACGTTCAACTTATTTCACGCTTAAAAGTAGGTCATTTATGATCGAAGTGTAAGCTAAACTGGCAATTTTGAGGTTACGTACTTTTGTGGATGAAGTTTAAACCTTGGTTGGTATATTCTGTAATCCAGTAACAGGAGTAATGTTACTAGCTTGTTACTGAATGCCCCGCCATTTAGAGTGTTTATATTGCTTTTACACTGTGAACAGTAAACAGGTCACTGGTGGACCGTGGACGACAAGGATTGCATTGCCGGAAAGAAGAATTAAGTTGGGTATAAATCTTTACACTGTAGGAAACGTATCTCTCCTTTTTTTCACGAGATATTCCTCGTAGTAAAATCAACATCTTAATGGTTAACCACCTGCGCAGTAAAATCCTAGCTATAAATATCACTCGGAAAGCCGTGAATACCAACTGCCTTCGTAGCTAAGTGTCGAGAGTATCTGATCAGTGTTTTAGTGTACCCTGGATCGAAACCCTACCAACGTGATTTTTTTTTTTTTTTAAAGAAACATTACCTTTTCTTCTTTTCTATACTATCAAAAATGCTCTGCTTCAAGGAAATACGTTGGAAAAGATATATGTTCGCATTTTGAAATTGTACAGAAAGTGAAACGTTCAACCGAAAACTGGCTGAACGTTGGTTAATCCAAAAAGTGGATACAGCTCATCTGCCTCCATTTCTTGGATGAACGTTGTCTTTTCCACTTTTACAGTGTAGGAAATTCTCTGCTCTTTCCAATGGTACACGTCCCATATCTGTATCTAGTGTTCTTCCTGAGATATCCATGGTATTGCAAGGTCAGCATCATTATACTGTATATGATGATGTAAAAACAAAACCGTGCATTGAAGATGGACCTCCCACCAAGAAACCCACTGTTTTTGTTACATCATTTGTAGGAAATTATCTGCTCTTTCCAATGGTGTAAGTTCTGTGTCTCAATCTTGTGCTCCTCCTGAGGTATTCACGGTATTATGTTGCAAGGTGAACACCATTTTAGAAACTGTTTTTTTTTTCTCGTCAGCATAAAGCCATATCTCAAAAACTATGGGCTCTACTACAATTTTATCAAATTTGAATTCTCTGATTAACTTTAGATAAACACCTAAACTTGTTTTTCACGATTCATGAAATATGTCTAAAAAATAAAATTCAAATGTGTGTCTCCATAAAGTATCGGTAGCAACAACAGTTAAGGACAAAACATGCTAACTCTGGATACAAGTGGCCTAGAAACCTGTAACTTGTAATTTATAATAAGAACCTTACCAATCAATGTACCAACCTTACCAAACTTAATCAAAATCTAAAACCATGGCCTGCCTGAATTGGCAGGCCATGGCTGTTTCATACTCGCTTTGTTATAAAATATTCAAACATTTGATAATGCTAAGTAAAACATTTTTAAAATTGAGTGATTCTCCACCTAGTCTAAGGTATTTAAACTGTGCGTATATGTCAATAGGTTCCAATTCTTAATCTAAAAATTTACACTGTATTTAACGGTACGTAAACATAATTGGAGGTTATTAACAGGGTAATACTGACTATACTGCATATTTGTGCATAAGATGAGTTTGGAAAAAAAATAATATAATACTTTCTTTTGTAACGTTTGCTTTCATTTTTTCTGTTAGGGAAAACGAACAGAGGATTTAAATTAAGTTGACCACGCTGATCAACTTAGTTTGCGGTGACGATTATTACATGAACTCCACGAGTTAAGCAGTGTGCACAATAGAAAACTATATTGATTTCAATTGTTTCGAAGCTTTCAGCTTGTGTTTATAATAATTAAATAATTATTTTCAGTCTAAGATAAAATAGAATATTATAATCCTATTATAATCGACTCCTCTGTAAAATCATCATATTTGTAAGTAGTTTATAAGATGTGTAAGAGAAGAAATAACGTTAAGTCAGTTATGAGATTTATTCATTGTTCATAATGAAAGGATCATAATTCTCTTCTGATATTAGCAACATGCTTTGAGAAAACCCTTTCGCAATGCCATTCTGCTAATTGCTTCGTCCTGCGTTCGCCGTAGCACATTTCCAGTCTTACGTTACATGAAAATTTCAATGTAGCAACGTGAAGGCTTTACCTTAACTATACTTGGACCGCTTTACACAAGCTGATTCTTCATGACTTGTACATAATTAGTGTTTGACGCGTTTAATGAAATGTTTTGTTAACCTTGAGCTTAAGTATTATGAGGGACAATACAAACGTAACATTTAGACGCGAAGAACCCTTTTTAACTAGAATGAAATTTTCTAAAAGAAGTGGGAGGATACAAATATGACTGTAAATTGGAGGCAGATAGTCGAAGGTATACAGTGGTGGACAAAAATGTTGGAACAAAGCATTTTTTTCTTTACTACAATTGTGTATGGATTAAATTTAACAAAACATAAATTGTAAAGGGTTTAAAAAAGTGGGTATTTAAAAAAAAAAACAGCCCACCTGGGTCCAGGTGTGTTTTTTCGGGCTTTAGAAATAAAATGTGAATGCATGTAAATGTAAAGCTATGTACAGAGCTCCGTCGGTGACGTTGTATCACTACTGTGAAATCGGGAGGCTTGATTGGGTCTGTTCTGTGTGTGGAGAGGGGGAAGTATGTGCACTGGATCCATTCGCGGCGTAGTTCGGAGTCCAAGATAATTCTAGGTTCCGACATTCCGCCATTCACAGGTGAGAAGAAAAATGAGGGAGAACCCCATTCAAGATAGTCTCACTGATACGCCTGAGCAGGGCAGGAAATTTTCTTTAATATTTCTTTTAAGACCTTTAGGCAACTTTGGCTCAGGCTGAATGGATGGGTGAGGGAGAATCGGTGTAATGAAGAAAGTGGGAGGAAACGAGAGAACGCTGAAGAAATCCCACACACACTGTGTTTGTCCACCACAAATCCCTAGCCGGGATCAAACCAAGTACCCCACGCACCAGCAGAGGTGAGCGATCTATATCAAGGCCACCGCGGCCAAAGCAAAGTCTGAATTGCCGCTCAACCTTCCCAGTGTCACTTGGCCATTCGCCACACAAACGATCAGATCACAACAGATAAGATAATCATAGTTAAAAAAAAAGAAAATACAATATTTAGTCTGTTGTGATTTCCTCATTAGCTTTGTGCTTCTGTGGATAGCAAGTTCTGTATCAATATGGTATCTGTTTGAAAATTTACATTATTGATCATATTTGTGGAATTTAATGTAACAAATACGTAGTTTATAATTTTATTATATACTTTATTAATAATTTCATTTGTAAGTAATTTATTAATGAAGAATGAAAGTGCATCAAAATTCATAATCTATAATCTATCTAGTTGGAAGAGCTAATTCATTCAAGTCGGTTACGAAATCAAGAGATGAAAAAATGTTATTTAATAGTTTGTATTGGAGTACAGACTGAACTCAAGTACTTCCTTGTATTTCATTATCACGGAGGTAAAGTGTTGTAGATTTTAGATAGCAATATTAGTCTAGAGTTCCCGAGACATCACAATGCGCGTCCGCGGGTTGTGGATAGTGGGAAGATCCCATATATGAGGGTCAGCTACCAAATAAGCAGGGAAACCTGACGAATAAGCATTAGCGGACAATCAGGCTAAGAGAAGGAAACCCTAGCAGAAAATAATCTGGTCCTCCAGGTTGGTGGTTGGCGTTGCGAGGCCGCTACATCAGCCTCGGATTAAGGACGGACATAATGAAGACAGGACCTGGCGAGGAAAAAGGACAAAGATCGAAGATATAGGAATAGCAACGTGGAATGCCCAAACAATGCTGACAGCAGGGAAAATGATGGAAATACTGAATGAGATATCGAAGTATGGAATTGACGTATTAGCAGTGCAAGTTATCTGATGGCAAGGACAAAGAGACAAGACAGATTACACCATGCTATATAGCGGCCCGAACGAGCGAACTGGGCAGCTAGGGACAGGGTTTATAATATAAAAAAATATGAGGAAAAGTCCACTATGTTTCGAAGCGGTAACAGACAGAATAGCAAAAATTACACTAAAAGGAAACTTCAGAAATATCACAACCATATCCGCACATGCACCGACCGACGATAAGGATGAAACTATGAAAGAAAACTTGTACGAAATCTTAGAAGAAACATACAGTGATACAGCAGAATATGACATGACAATAGTAATGGGAGACTTCAATGCCAAAATAGGGAAAGAAAAACACGTGGAAGCAGTTGCAGGAAAATACACATTACATGAAAAAAGCAACGATAATTGTGTGATATTAGGCCAGTTTACAACAAGAAACAATCTAATTAACTAACTGACTCTATGGCTTATGGAACTCGCAAGTTCATCGCCGCAGTAACAAATGTTCGCCATTGGATTCTATCCTGGGCAATATCAAGCCAGTTTTCATCACGAACACACAATTCTCGAAGATCTCTTCTAATATTGTCCTCCCAACGACGTCTCGGTCTACCCAATGGCCTTTTTCCATCCGGCCTTCCAACATCCATAATAGATGTTAGAAGCCATAGAGGACCCAACCGCGACTCGGACCATTACCTAGTTAAAGCTAAAGTTAGAGCGAGGATAATAAGCGCCAAGAAACTTCCACAAAGCCAAGCTAAAAGATGGGATACAGATAAACGTAAATCAGTGAAAATGAGACGAGATTACCAGAAATAGTAACAGCTAAACTGCAACAAAGCGAACTAGAATACAAGACAGGCAGTGTTGACAAAGTATGGGATCGAGTGGAGAATGCACTGAAAGAAACAGCTCAAGTAGTTATTGGAAAAAGGGAGACAACACAAAATCAAGGATGGTTCGATGAAGACTGCGAAATCCACAGAGAAAAAAACAAGGCTAAGAAAAAGATGATTCAGAAAGAAACACGTAGAAACTGTGAAATATACCAAGATTTACACAAGAAAGCAAATAAGTTATGTAAAAGGAAGAAAAGACAAATACTAATAAGACAACTAGAAGGAATAGATGAACTAGAAAAAGGCAACGAAAGAAGGAAGTATTATCAGGCCATAAATAAAGTAGAAAACTACTACCGACCAAAAGTCTTTGGATTAAAGGATGATCAGGGAAGAGTGCTAGAAGAAAATGACATTAGAAAGATGGGTAAAATACTTTCAAGACTTGCTAAACCACACAGAAACAGCAGCAAGGAGTAAAGAAAAACGGAACGGAGAATTAAACGAAGAACCTCCCACCTATGCAGAAATAGAAGAAAGCATCAGGAAAATGAAAAATAATAAGGCACCAGAAGCAGTGCCGGATTGGCACCAAAAATTGATTCACTGCACCAACTCATATTCATCCCGACTAAGGTATGGTAGAACAAGGTAGAGAGAAGTACTTACATATCAGAATTCCAAGACAGGTGTACAAACACAATAGGAATGCGGCAATATTTCGCCGGAGGCGTGTTCACATAATGGGAGACAAACAGAGAAGACGCTGGGAGCGGTCATCTCGCCAACTATACAGGTATAAAATTTCCAAGAGCATTTTACGTTTCTAGTATTTTATACGCTAAACATTTTTCAATTCTCTTCTTAGAGTGTTGGAATAAAACGAGCCTTTTCCCGGATATGAAGTTGCTGTAATTCTGTTAGTAGTAGAATCTCATGGTCCACACTTTTTCATCATAACACTACACTAGAGGTAGTATCTGAAAATTTCAAATCCCTACCAGGAATTTTCAACTTCAAATTTCAGTATAATATTAGAAAATCATATGTTTAAGCCTCCAGTGTAGAAAGGAAATAAATCTCAGGCATGAAACTTTGTAGGGTTGACCACAGTACTCTACGTGCCCTCAAACAGATTTTCAAGCTACAGAAAGAATTCCTTGTATATAGGAAAGTGATTTTTAAAATGCAATTTTGCCCATTTTCCAACAGCATTTTGGAACCCACATTATAGTTACAACATGGAGTAATACTAAAGCTATGTTACTGCTTACAACATACTACATCTACAGATGCTTATCAGAATAATGGAAACACCTGAACGAAAGTGCAACTTACCAGATTAATATGGTGTCGGGCCACCTTTCGCCTTCAGAACAGCCTTGATGCGACGTGGGATGGAGGCATAGAGGTCGTGAATGGTAGCAAGTGGAATATTACACCATTCCTCCTGCAGGGCATCGGCCAGTTCTGTGAGAGAGGATGGAGGTGGAAATCGTCACCGGAGTCGTGTTTCCAAGATGGACCACAGATGTTCAATTATGTTGAGATCTGGAGATTGGGCGGGTCAGGGGAGGTGTTGAACTTCATCCCGATGTTCCTCAAACCACGCTGCAACAACTCCAGCTGTGTGAATGGGTGCATTATCATCCTGGAATATGGCGTCATTGTCCGGGAACAACATCCGGACCATAGGATGCAAGTGGTCTCCTAAAATTGCGACATAATCGTTGGCAGTGATGCGTCCGCGAAGTGTGACCACAGGACCCAATGAAAACCATGATATTGCGGCCCACAGCATCACCGTGCCGCCGCCATGTTTCACAGTTGGGCGGAGACACTGCAGATCTTGGTCAGTACGCTTTTTTGGGCGTTCTCCACACATAAACACGGCCCGTGGTTTGGAATAGGGTGAATGGTGACTCATCCGACCATACCACACGTTTCCAGTCGTCAACGGTCCAAGTTGCATGGTCGCGGCCCCATTTGCGGCGTGCTAAAGCGTTCTGGTCCCTGATGAGAGGTTTGGCCCGTGCAACACGACCCCGTAAGTTCATGTCATGTAATTCGCGGCGGACTGTGATTGTCGAAACAGGTTGGGGGAGGTGCTGATTGAGTTCCTCCGTCACTTGCGCCGCAGTGACACGACGGTTCCGCGTGACAATGCGCTTTAATACCCGGCGTGCCCTGTCACTGATGCTTTTCTTCCGCCCACTGTTCCGCTTCCCCGATGTGGTTTTCCCGTGTGTTGTGTAGGCCGTCATCACCTTCGACACTGTCCCTGGCGACACACCTAACACACTAGCCACTGCCGTCACACTCACTCCACATAACCGCGCACCAACAATTTGCCCTCTTTGAAACTGAGAGGTCTCCCATTTTACACTACCTCCGTCTGCTGCAGCCACTGCACACTCCTGTTCCACGACGCCTGACGTAGTATGGAGACCGACCTAACACACCACCACCAGCAGTCTGGCGCTGCGGTCGCCACGACACCACTGCCAACCCATACATCTGACGTGTTGCCAACTACAGGTGTTTCCATTATTCTGATAAGCATCTGTATGTAGTATGTTGAGTCGAATAGTTTTTAATCCAAGAAGCTACGACTTATCTCAGCTGAGAAACCGAGGTTCCCGTAAATGCCTGCATACTGAGAATTTGGTGCGCACCCTGACACAAATATGACCGCCATAGTCGAACGAAGTGAAAGGGGGGTTGGGGGGACGTTTGTGGTTTGAACTACCATTACTTAAGGGTACTCACACACCAAATAGTAAAAGAATTGAGAATATTCGAGCGGCCAGTGCTGGATTACTTACAATGGAATGACTGTAAAGTAAGGTAGATATTAGCAAGGAATAGCTATAGCCTTGAATTCAAAGCATAATCCCAAGATTCGAGCTACATGACCTGCTCGTCTTAGCCGTCTTGATTTCATTATTCTTATGATGCCATTATAAGCTACTCTCCTCCAGTTAGTGTTGCCACAAGACGAAACAGTCTACTTGTCTCGTTTTCGAGACGAGATACGAGACGAAAAGTCTCGTTTATTAGTCTCTTGTCACGATAAATGCAAACAGTTATTTAATTTGTTTAAATATGTATTAACTCGAAATAAAATATTTGCCTTGGAAATACTTATAATATGTTCATTACGTTAACATTTAGTGAATGCCATGTAAAATGTGATCACTTATGAACATTTTCTGAGATTTATATAGTATAAAACAGATGATATCATTAGTTACTATAATGCAAAGTTAAATAATAAAAAAGGAAATCTAAACTCAAACCTTCATTTTATTTCTGGTTTTTACAACTTCAGAGTGCTTTAAATTGACAACATTTTTAGAACTACTTGTGCAGTACACCTATAAAATTTCAATCAAATACCTCCTGTCATTCGATAAAATTATTTTGTTCTAAACCATTTTTTTCTTTTTTTAATAATTGCAACCATCTAAACATGCTAAAATGGAAAATAGTTCTTAGATTGGTCTGGCTTAGCACTGTAAAATCTAAAGGCTCTATCTAATATATGGAATCAAAGAATATGTATATAGACCTGACATGATGTCGATGTGAGGTAAGTAGTAAAAGAAGAATTCGATAAGGTATCTTACCATGAAACTGAAGATTCAATTGATCTAATAACACAAAAGCCCTTCTTAAAAGGCAACAGTTGCGGGGAAGTAGCCAGTTCACCCATGATTGTAAACATCTTATGCTGCTATCCAATTCTATATGAATAATGATACTCATAGACTTGATTAATAACCTTGGTAACATTTATTTAACAAGTCAACCATCTACTTAATGATACCCTTCAAACCCATAACTGTAGGTTCCGAAGACGCAGTCTCCTAATAATAACGTTGTACAAAACATTACTCCATAACACATTTCTTTTTATGTAAGATTCTGTAATCATCATATTTCTTGTCTTATCTCATAAATAAGACCATACTCAATACAACGTGCCGTATTTCAAAGTAAGTAGTAGGATAAACTAATCTTTTTTCATTTTAAAGAGAATCTCATTCTTTTTATTCTGAATACGATTTTAAAAACAGCGCACAAATTCTATCAGTGTGCCAGAACATAAAAACAATTCTTACTATCAATTAATCATTTGCATACTGCCCATTTAAGGATTTCCCATCCCATCTACTTCATTAACTTACATTATATCAATTGGCGCAGTTTGTGATACGATGACGTATTCTAAAGATGTATTATAAGATATATAAAATAAGCAACATCACAAATGAAAGCAAACCCTAGTTCTTTAATAAAGAACAGTTGAATCGCTGATTTGAGAAACGTCATAAGTCAAGCAAACTATATTTTACAAGAGAGTTTTAAAACTTTACACACAGAGTTATAATTATTGAAAATGAATACGCTAATGTCCGCACATCAGAGCCATGTAGGTCGACTATTGTCTGCTGTTGAAACGACTGTTAGATCTAGAAGTAAACGTCCTTAAATAATTAAAGATGCATGTCAACTCATTTTCGGCACGTGAGTGGCTTATGACGTTTCTCAACTCAGCGATTCAGTTATACATAATATTAATAGCTACGATTCTAGTAAGGTACTGGCGACAGAAATTTCAGGCTGTAATGAAGTATACAGACAGATTCTTTGCTAATATCAAAATGCCGTTATATGCTGCATATGGAACAGTATGTGCTTGGTTCTATTCAACGATAGAAATCAAAAGTTATTTAAAACAGTTTGGCCCGAAAGAATAGTTGCTTTATCAGTAGTTTTCGCTAGTGAAACTCAATCAGTAAACATTTCAGACTCTATGAAGGACGCACATGAGGGCTAATCTTAACCTTAAAATGTGACAACAAACTTGCCCCTTTCCTAGTGGATTCAGGAGCAGTGTTGTCATTAATAGATTTAGAATTTTGTAGTCTGAATTTTAGTAATCAAACGTTAAATCAATCGCATCGTTCGTTAAAAGGTGTGGCTAATATTTCGTTAAAAGTTAAAGGCTCAAATTAGTTAAAGTTAAGCATGACAATAAAAATCACATTTTTGGAGTTATTAGTGGTACACAATAAAATAAGTATACTAATGCTGGGAAGAATTTGCCTATATACATTATGGTTCGGCTGGCAAGATAACATACCACCAGGGGATATTAACGAGTTTGTGGGTTTAGTAAATTCCAGTCTATCAGCTGAACAATTGGAATCGAAGATAATGACGAATTACAAACAAACATTTTCAGAAGATATTACTAAACCAGTTGTGGGATACAAGATGGAACTCCAGCTTCCGCCTAGCGTCCTCCCGATATTTCGTAAATATTATGGCATATCTGTCCCATTGCAGGAGCCTGTCAGAAAGATTGGATAAATCACAGAAATTGGGAATAATTATACCTGTCAAACATAGCAAATAAGCCACTCCGTTAGTGGTGGTGAAGAAAAATAATAACGAACATAGGCTTTGTTTGGATTTGAAGAATACGTTAAACAAAGTATCGGATAAGATTTCATATCCACTCCCACGTATAGATGATATTTTGAATAGATTAGCTGGAGCAACCTGCTTTACAGTATTGGATTTGAGAAGTGCATATTTACAGTTACAAGTTCATGAAGATTCGCAGGAGCTATTAGGTAGCAGCACTCCATGGGGAATTTTTAGACAGACTCGTTTAGCATTTGGGCCGAATAATCCCGCCCAATTGTTTCAATAATTAATGGGCGACATATTGAGAGGAATAACTGGTGTTTCTTGTTATCTGGATGAAGTCCTTATATTATCTGATAAAGAAAAATCAGAATGTTACGATAGAGTGGTGAAGCTTTTGGAACGCTTCAAAGTTTATAACGTAAAAGTGAGACAGGATAAAAGTATATTTTTCTCCGATCACATCACTTATTTAGGTTTTAATATTACACCTGATGGAATCACCATATCTCCAAATAGACTTAAACCAATATTGGATTAACCTGAACCAGAAAACGTTACGCAACTTAAGTCTTTTCTTGGTATAACGGCTTTTTATCATAGGCAATCTCTGCAAAGTCCAAATTTTATGCATTACGCAATAAAACAATTCTTATAATAAATTAATCACCATATATCAAGACCAAGTGTGTTTATTGTATACCGTAGTGTCGGGGATGGTGACACCTAGCTGCGGAACTATGTCCAGTGCAGTCATCGAAATTTGCTTGTTGTGTACGCAGGACTTGACATTAGTGTCTTCGATGTACTTAAAAGAGTAAAACAAATTTCGAGGTTTCAGAGTGAAAAAAAGAAAGTTCATTTCAGGGTCGAGGAGCGTTAGGCCCTTAACAGCAGAGAAATATTATTTTGAAAACGATTTGTCCTTGTCTTGTGAATTTATGGGAGGATACAGGAGAAGCCCGAGAAAATACACACACTCGATGATTGTCCATCACAAAGCCCCACATGGCACTAACCGGGATCGAACCGACGACCACACGCACTAAGCGTGAGTACTCTACGACTAAGCCACCGCGGCACATCCTTGTCTTGTGTAGTCTGGGTAATAACCTTTAGATCTTGATCAATGTGGTGGAATCCTTCATTTTACTTATGCTGCAATATTTAACGAGACAAGACGCGCTTTGCATGAGACGAGACAAGACAGCCTGAAGTTCGTCTCTTGGCAAGACTACCTCCATTCTCCGCTAATTTCATCCCGTTTCGGCCCCCATGACTATTAAAGAGTAGAAATGCCAAACGTTTCAAGTGTCATTGTTTGAAAAGAAAAAGAAAGAAAGAAAGGAAAACACTTGTTCACAAGCATGTTCGATGTGCCTACTCGCATGTTTTCATCCTTATTCCAAGTAACAAATCCACCCGGAAGAGGTGAAAACAGTCACATTATATTAGAAGGCATACATTATGTGAAGCGAAATCTATTCAGTTTTCTACGTCTGTAAAATTTCAGATTTGGCATTTCCAGTCTTCATTTATTTAATGTAGATTCCAAATCAAAATTACGATCCTTTTACAAGTTCACTGTTCGTCAGAATTTGAGTATGATATTGTTGACTCTTGTGTGGGACGACAGCTGGACTGAGACTTTTGTATTTGAAATTTGTTGGCTGGCGTACTACTTTTAGAACATTTTTGACTGGACTGAACACGTAATGGTAGACTAGAGTCTCAACATCTGTTCGAAGATGTATTTTTTATATTTCCCTTAATTTGTAAAATATAGCCAAATTTAGTTTAAGTCGGCCCAGGCCGGCCTACATAGCACCGACCCATCGGGAAATTTCCCGGTATTTTCTTATGGCCAATCCGGCACTGACCAGGAAAAGATAACATAGATGCCGAACTGATAAAATATGGCGGAAGCCATTAATAAGATAATAGTCAAGATATGGGAAACAAAAAAAAATGCCGGATAAGTGGAACACGGGAATAATATGTCCCATATTCAAGAACGGTGATAAAACAGAGTTCCAAAACTTTAGAGGAATAACCAGTGGTCGAAGTGAGGCGGTATGCAACGGTATGGCATATCAGCTCTGGTTTTTGAGAGCTAAAAGCATACCGTCACTGAAACACACGGTATGCATGTTGTTATATATCACTTTTTGATATGTCGAGGCAAGTATTAGGGAAACATACCGTCTCTGTTTCTCTCCCACTTCGAACACTGGGAATAACACTATTAAATACAACAAAATAATATCAGACGTACCAGGTGCGTAAACATGAAACCGGAATTTATGTACAGAAAAGACACAGTGATTGGATGACAATGCTAAGAACTATTTTATTCGAAGTATTTGCCATCGCTAGCGATAAATTTCTGCCATCGTTCTGGCAATGTGTGGATGCCAGACCAAAAAAACTGTGTCTCTTGTGCTGCAAACCAGTCATCAAGCCATTTTCGTAAGATGTGAAGCACTGGTCAGCAAGTGCGTGTCCCATGGATGCAAATAAGTGAAAATCGGAAGGCGCCAAGTCTGGTGAGTAAGCCGCATGAGGAAGGATTTCCCAGCCAAACGTCGCAATCGTTTCCTTGACCGGTTTTGCTGTGTGGGAGGGTGCATTATCATCAAGCACAATCACCTTATGTTGTCTTTGGTCATATTCTGGTCGCTTTTCACGCAAAGCTTGATGCAGATCGATCATTTGTTGTCGGTAACGTTGGGTATTAACGGTTTCGCCAGGTTTCAGCAGTTCATAATAGATCACTCCCTTCTGATCCCACCAAACACAAAGCATTGTCTTCCGTCCATAGCGATTTGGTCTTGCAGTCGATGTCGCCGGTTCACCTGGAGTTACCCATGATTTTTTTACGCTTAGGATTCTCGAAATAGATCCACTTTTCGTCACCAGTCACAATTCGATGGAGAAATGATTTCCTTTCGTACCTGGCGAGCAGAATTTCGCAAGTGGTTTTTCGGTATTCCTGCTGTCGTTCAGTCAATGCATGTGGAACCCATTTTCCCACCTTCTGAATCTTGCCCATGGCTTTTAAACGTATGGAAACTGCTTCTCGTGTCACATTTAATTGATCCGCCAGTTGTTGTTGCGTTTGAGCGTCATCCTCATCCAACAAAGCTTGCAATTCGCTGTCTGCAAACTTTTTCGGTGGTCTTCCACGTTCTTCGTTTCTCACGTCTAAATCGCCACTTTTAAATTTTGTAAACCACGCATAGCACTGTCACTTACCAAGAGCATCATCACCGTAAGCTTCGACAAGCATGCGATGCAATTCTGCAGCAGTTTTCTTCAAATGGTAAAAAATCAATGCAGTCCGCACATCGTAGGTTGTAGGTACAAATTGCGCCATGTTCAACGCTATTAAACAGTACACTATGACATGAAACTTGTCTGGTTGTGAGTTGCAAATCGTTATCAGCAGTCAAAACAAGCAAGTGGCGCCAAGGACACAGTTTTACGGTAACCACAGTGACAGCCAACGCCGTCTATGCACAAATTCCGGTTTCATATTGACACACCTGGTAATAAACAAGAGAATTAAACGGGTAGTAGAGGGGAAAATTGGCGAGTATCAATATGGGTTCCGCAACAACCGGAGTACAACGGATCAAATATGTGTACTAAGACAGATGATAAAAATACATTACGACCATAACATAGACATACGTATACTTTTCATAGATTTTAAACAGACTTTTGACAGTGTCGACAGGTACCAACTAATAGAAGAGATGCTTAGAATGGAAATACCAACGAAACTAATCATACTAACTGAAATGACCATTGGGAATAGAAGAGCAAGGATTAAAATAGGCAACAACATGTCAAGACCATTCGAGTATAACAAAGGAGTGAAACAAGGAGACGGACTTTCAACAACGTTATTCCTAATAGCATTACATAGCGCGATGAAGAACATAGATCAGAGAGGCACAATTTACAACAAAACAAGCCAAATATGCGCATACGCCGATGACCTGGCAATAGTGACAAGAACAGAACCCAAAATGACACAGATGTATCAAGAGTTGGACAAGGAAGCGCGGAAAATAGGACTGATAGTAAACGAAAACAAAACAAAATACATGGTGATATCAGCAAAAGAATCCAAAAGAAGACTACAATATATAGAAATAGGAGGACGAGCATTTGAAGGAGTGCAAGCGTTTAAGTCTGGGGAATGTAATAGACAGTGAAAATATAACACAAGAGTGCATAAGAGAACAAATCCAAGCAGGAATAAGGTGCACTACACAAATACCCAGTTATTAAAGAGTAAACTAATATCCAGTCGGACCAAACTAACATATACAGTTCACTAATAAGACCGATTGTAACATACGGATCGGAAACGTGGACGATGACATCAAGGGAAGAAAACAGACTCCGAATATTTTAGAGAAAAGTAATGAGAAGAAAATAGGCGTATGGACCGATAAGAGAAAACAACGCATGGAGGATTCGCTACAGTCATGAAATTGAAAAGTTAATAGGAGGCGAAGATATCGTTAGGTTTATTAAAGCTCAAAGGTTAAGATGGTGGAGCGGATGGAGGAAACATCCATACCCAAAAAAAATGTTGAAGGGAAGACTATATGCTACAAGAAAGATAGGAAGACCAAAGAAGAAATGGCTGGAAGATGTAAGGATGGATCTACAAACGATGAAAGTTAAAGGATGGAGGGAACAGGAAAGAATGGAGGCTGATACTGGAGGTGGCCAAGGCTCATCCAGAGCTGTAGTGCCGTGGAATAAGTAAGTAAGTATTAGTCTAGAGTTAGAATGACAGTCGTGAATGCATTTTAACAATCTAAAATGCAATGGTTTTCATTATTATGCATTGGGCTGGGCCCACCTCGGCTAACCCTGAAATTGTAGCACAAATTTATTTAACTTAATGTAATTTATAAGTATTTACAAAGGAGATAAAGAAGATTTTGGATAGTAGTAAATCCAGTTACAAAATTGTAAGGGAGACTTCAATGCGAAAGTAGGAACTAAGCAGAGCAGTGACACGAAAGTGGGAGAGTTTGGATTTGGCAAAAGAAACAAGAGAGGAGAGAAGTTAGTGAAATTCTCAGAAGCCAACAGACTGTTCATTTCCAATACATTTTTCAAGAAACCGCCCCAGAGGAAATGGACATGGAAAGGTCCAAATGGGACTAAAAACAAAATAGACTAAGTTTTATCGAATAACAGGATAATTCTGCAAGACGTGTCTGTTCTGAACAATTCCAATATCTCAAGTGATCATAGGACGGTAAAATGTAAGCTGAAACTAAATACTAGAAAAACTTGAGACAGAGAAGCTTATCAGAGGAAAACCGCCACTTTTTGATGTAAAAAGTTTCAGGAAACAAACAAACATTCGAGATAGAACTAAGCAACAGATTCACCGCCTTGGAAGAGTTAGAAGATAAAGACATCAATAGCATAAATAAAATCATTGACTGAGATAGTAAGAGAGGTCAAGGAAATAGCAGGCATCAAAAAGGAAAAAAGAGAGCAAAATCTCAGAAAAAACTAAACACTTGATGAAGAAAAGAAGGGAAATGAAACAAGAGGAAAATTACATGAAGAGGATTGAGTATATAGAACTAAATAAAACCGTAAGGAAAAACATGAGAGGATGTACGAAGATACAACGAGCATCTTGTAGAAATACAATCGAGGAAAACAAAACCTGAAGAAAGCCAAACAGTAGTTCATGATAGGCAAAAAGCAAATAATTGCAGTTAAGAGACCAGACACGAAATTAGGAAGAAATTATAAAATATTTGAAAATTTCTACAGGGAATTGTACTACTCCGAAGAACTAGGAAATGCAGATTCAGAAAAATAAAATGATGTAGAAATCCCAGACATAATGAAGGAAGAGGTGAATAAGGCACTTCGAGGGATGATGGACTCACAGCAGAGATGTTGAAATGGGGAGGTGACAAGATGAAAGAGGAACTTGCCAAATTATTCTCAGTGTGCCTCAGGAAGAGAGAAATACCGTCAAGTTGGAATAATACTGTTATCATTTTGTTGTACAAGAAAGGGGACAAAGAACGCGTCGAGAACTACAGACCAATTAGCTTACCAAAGTGTTCACCAAAGTTATTTTGAATCGTATTCAACGAGACTTAGATTTTAACCAGGGAAGGGAACAAGCCGGATTTCACCATGAATCACATACAAATATTGAGTGAAGTTATGGAGAAAAAAAAAGCTAATGAATCTGAACTTCCACTGTGTCTGGGATTCATAGATTTTGAAAAAGCTTTCGATTCTGTTTCCTTGGCAGCAGTACTTTTAAATCACTTGAACATCAAGGCATCGAAAGTGCATACATCAAGATACTTCGAAATATTTGTTCGACTGCTACATCTGTCATTAGAATACATCAGGAGTGAAATAATTAAAGTTGGAAAAGTGGTGAGGCAGTAGTGTTGCCACGAGACGAGACAGAGAAATTGCTATAGAAAACGAATGAGCTCTCGTAATGCAAAATACACATCTTTTCGAGACGATACACTATTTGGACAAGATATTTTCAAGACGAGACAGTCGAAATCTCGTCTCGTCGGCAACACTGAGGCAAGAAGATTCAATTTCTCCAAAACTGTTTTCAGCTGTCCTGGAAAGAGTGTTTCAAAATTTAAACTGGGATGAAGTTAGATTAAAGATCAATAGCGAATATCTTCTTCACCTACGATCGCTGATGATATAGTCCTGTTTGCTTCAAGTGCAGAAGTACTAGAAACCAGAATGGAAGAGCTATGTAATGAGAGTTCGAAAATAGGCCTTAAAATGAATTTAAGTAAAATAAAAGTAATGTACAATCAGCATGCTGCAAAGAAGGAAATAAGGATCCACGGAGAGAGAATAGTCATAGTTGATGAGTATGTTTACCTGGGTCAGCTCAAGACATTGAATGCCAAGTTGACTGATAAAATAAATAGAAAATGTAAAATGGTGTGGAGTTTGTTTGAAATATTACGCAAGAAAACTACCAATGTGTCTAAAACGTAAAGTTTATAATCAATGTGTCTTACCTGTAATGATGTACGGCAGTGAAACTTGGACGTTGAATGCGCAAACGACTCGAAGATTGAGTCACACAGCGAGCAATGGAGAGATGCATGTTAGGAATAACTAGGAGGGACGGGAAGACAAATGAATGGATTCGCGCACAAACAAGGGTAGAAGATATAATCAAGACTGCGAAGATGAAGTGGAGATGGACCGGTCACATAGCTAGACGAGCAGATGGAAGGTGGACGACGAATGTACTACATTGGATTCCCAGAGAAAAGAGACGATTGAGACGACGTCCAAATGCAAGATGGATAGATAAAATCAAGCGTTTTTCAGGAGCTACATGCATGAGGGTAGCAGCAGACCGTGATATTTGGAAAGAAAAGGGGAGGTCCTTCATCCAGCAGTAGATAGAAAACTACTGAATATGATAATGATGAGAAAGGGAGACAATTTTATAACGTGACAAAAGTATTGGAACAGCGTCAACTTAGGTAATTCAAAACCTTGTAAGAGTCCTTTTTCTCAACATAACTCTCGATTTTTTTTAGGGGGAGGGGGATTGAATGAACATCTTTCTTGGTCAAACCTGGACCTAAGAATCTCCCTGAGTTCTGTTCTGGTTGTGTTATCTTACCTTTCTTTCGGTTTCATTTCTATTGTCAATGGAATTTGAATGTGAACTCGGAGGAAAGGTGTTTAAGCTTCTTCTCCGAAGCCCGCATATACACGGGCTCTCGAAAAATCGCTATAACTCAGGCCCAATCTTCATGTTGATATAGATTTTATGCATGTTGGGTGTCAGAAATGGGAGGGAGAACTTATCGTTTTTCCCTCCCCGCACTTTGGAGGAGATCTTTTCACCCTCAAGGAAGTATGGAAGCATAATATTTGGCCCCTATAATTAGAAAGGTTTTTGCTAATATACTTAATATTTCCAACCTACTTATGTGAGAGGGGAGGCAGAGGGCGTATTTTTTCAGTATATATATATATAT
>JAGDQP010000298.1:105913-119719 GCA_022664845.1 Lepisma saccharinum
AAGAAAAATCCATATAATTAAGGGAATATGAATATTTAATATACGTTAGTTTCAACGAGTTTTTCTAGTACTTGGCTTATCTTTAAAATGTGCTCAATGTTATTGTAGGTTACATTTGATTTTACTTCGTGTTGTAATTATGCACTTCCTACTTCAAATTCAATTTTTCATTATTTAGTAGAAGTGCCAAGAAACAGATATTTTTTTCGTGGGCAGTAAACCAGTCTCAGCCAAAGTTGTCTAAAGGCCGTAGATAATTTCAAATCCAAAATTCATCTGTACCAGTACTAGTCTTCTGAACTTTGATATTGTTTTACAATTACGTTTTATGTTAACTTTGACCCTAAATAGCTCCTAAAATTTTAGCCTGAAATTACTGAAAGTTTACCATTGAATGGCCTTTAGGCGTTTATAGCTCAAGCCTGGATAGAGTAGAAGAGAGGATGCGGGAAGGAGACGGCCGGGGCCTAAGTTGAAGGTATCCCGGCCTTTACCTGGTGTGGCCGAGGAAACCCCTGGAAATACCTCAGTAAGGATGGTCGTCCACTTGGTCCGTCTTTTTAGAAGGCGAAAATTTTATGATTTATTTCATGACAATGCACTTACAAGATAGGTTGGAAATATCTGCGTTTTCACGAAAGTCAATTTTTTGATGCGATTGAATATATAGCTTTTAGTGAGATCTCTCTTAGTCTCACTAGCCGAAAGGAAAGAAGAGATACCTTTCTGAAACCTTACTTAGTATGCATAGCCAACATTTTCTTTTTTTATTGAGGATGAGTAACGGATCTGTGATGGCCACGTACGTTGCGGTCATTGTGTTCTCGACGCATGTCCCGGTTTTCTGTGGGAGACGCACGCCATGGAGTAGTTAGGGTTCTAGATTTATCTTATCACAGCCTTGGAATCGTAGTGAGCAAATTTCACATGTAAGGCATGCTAATGCTTTGAATAATTGCTCTGTTTCCCTTCAAAGTTAGGAATTTTTTAGGTATTATTAATCAAAAGTCTTCCTTTGACTTATTTCATAATCGTGTTTTCATTGTTAGAGTGCATTTCCTTGTTTTGGTATCTAACGGTGAGATGAAGGTGAACGGCAAGTCCGAGTAACCACCTAATCGAGTCTTCATGACCTTCGTAGGAGAAGGTCAAGGCGATGGAGTCGTGGTCAGTGATGCAGGAAACGTACTACTGTATTTTATAAGGTGTCCCTGTCGTTATAGAATATTATTTACTAGATGAACAAAAATGTTTTTACAAATCATCTCATCCCAGTCATTATGTAAATAAAGGAAAAAAAAAAGACATTTCAATTTTTTTTATTTTTAAAAGTTCCTCGATATCGCTTGAAGAAGTTTTGGCGTGGGTTCTTTAAATTTCATGACATTGTTGTAAAATCATATGTTTTGCTTTGATCTCATAATCTCTCGTCTTTTAATTGGTACCAAAGGAAAAGATGTAAATGGTTTATTCTATGTGGGCGTGTAGCAACAATTGCTAGAGAAACTTGAAAGGGCTTCGTTGAAGGGAATAGTCCCCTCTTGTCTTTAATAAATACTTGCTGACGAAACGAAATAAATAATTTCGTTATGAGTTATTTTTCCTTCCAGAAATGTCTGCTCGAGCACTTGCTCTGTTTTTTGCTATTTTAGTCTGTGCAATAAATGGAAATATGAATGAAAGCTAGTTAATGAATTAGTTTTATTTCTTTTATTTGCAATTTCGAAGGATTTGTAGATAAGTTAGAATTGCATAATGTAATTTTTAAAGTAAGAGAAATGAGAACGGATTTGGATTAGTCAATGAGTTTGTCTACGAGATTGAAGTAAATCGAATAATGATTAATTCAGGGTTTTGGTGAAATCGAATTGCATATTTTGATTATGTCGGAATTAGTCCAGTTTCTGGATTGATTCCTCGATGAGTTTGATACTATTGATTTATTATTTTTATTTAAAGCATCATTTCGTAATTTTCAACCTTGCAAGGTATTACAATTTAAAACACAATTATTATTTTTTATCGTGTTATGAAATATGGCAGGGACATCTTGCTTGTTGGATCACATTAACGTAGTCCATGTGTCCTCATAATGAACAAACCATCCCAACGTAATAATAGGGTCAAGAAGCAAGAACAAAATCTCTGAGAAGAGTGAATAATCTAGTGTTAAAATTAAATGTTAGATACGTTTAAAAGTGGAAAACAACAACAACAACAATATATCTACAATTAATGACAACTGTTTGATGAAAGAAAATTTGATTTTGAACCATGAAACGCATAGGTTTGCTCTTATTGAAAGTGAGAGCACGAAATGTGTTTTTAACTTAAATGCAGACTTATTGAAAATTAGTGCGCTTGTAAAAAGGAATTCTTTTAACTTGCTTTTCGTTAGTTAGTGATAATAAACGAAATAAATAACGTTTTAGTTGTATGATTTACTTACTAAAGGAAGCAATTGTTAACTTATGTAAATTTCATTAGAAAGCATTCAATTAATTCTTGGAATTGTCTTGTCTGATGAAGCAAGTAGGTACTGATTGTAATTAAAATTGGGTTTGTACACCATTGAGTTCAGAATAGGTAAAGTAATTCGTTTTAGCACAGATAAGCGTTATTAAATTACGTTTTTTTTTAAAATTAAGAAAGAAAAAATCAACCGCTGTGGTTTAGCGCTTTAGGCCAGCGTCCCGGCGTAGATTGTGTGGATTAAACTAGCCGAAGTCATTAGTTCTTCGTTACGCAATTTTCTACAATTTGTATGGTTGTTTATGTAGGTTAAATGTATGCGGGTTGAAGCATATTTCATGTGGAAGTAGGAGCTGAAATGATCAATTATTATGTTTTGAGTTTCCTTATTATCCGATTTTAAGTGAAGAATACATCCGAATTGGATCAGCATGAGGTTCAAAGTGGTTAGTAATATGCGATGGTGGTAACCTTGGTCATCTTGCAGAGTAAGAAACGAAAGTACTGATACAGTAATTTAATCATCAGTACATTCCATTTAACACGTGTGTGGTTTCTAAAGTAGTGAATGAAGCTAGATAACGCAGATCCTTTTTTTTTTCTTCGTTGTTCTGCTTTACCCCTCCACAGATTTATAAAGATTATTTGTAAGATTACTTCCGTATTTAAACGGGTTTCACAGCAGCATGCCAGCCGGGCGGTCTGCGGCGGTAGGCCATCGGCTCGAAGGTCTCTGGTTCGAGCCTCGGTATGGCGAATCGTGTGGGCCGAAGTCCAAAGACTGGCCCATATAAAAATAAAATTCACAAAGTTTTTCCAAGCAGTGTTTTACAAATATCACACTGAAAGTAAACTAAAGATAACAATTATATTATTGAAATTGTTTTGGTCGATTGAAAATTCTCAATTGAGATAATGGTGCTGGACAAATCTATAGTTGGCTGCTCGTCCTATCATTTTGTCGTTGACTGTGTAATAACTATGTTCGTTTCAGAAATGCCTACTTATGCATTAAACACACCCATTAAATAGTGAAAAAATGAATATGGCTAAGTAGTGAATAGTATTAGCGGCAATGTAAGGTTATTCGAGATTTCTTAATTTTCAGGATATAGGAAGAATAAGAGTCGAAATTACTCAATGCCTATTACTTGTTCTCAAAGTATATTCCCTCAATAATCTACGTAGCGCTCTGTCCTTCGAAACAGTGCTTGGGAGCACACATGCCAATCTTTTTTATGTACATGTTTGCAACCTTTTGCGGACGTTTTCAACAGCTTCTGCCTTTTCACTTCCTGAAATAAAAAGAAGTTAATAGAGCGAGTTCTGGACTGTAGCAAGATGAACGACCGATTTAACATGTGGCTCATTCAGAAATTCGGTTGTTCGCAGTGCGATATGCGCAGAAGCGTTGTCGTGATCGAGGAAACCCTAGAGATCCGTCTGTGGTCACCTCTCGGATTTTTCTGAACACTTGTGGCAGATAAACTGTCATATAGGTGTACCTTCTGTCCTCAAGAAGAACGGTCGTCACAAGTCCATTTTTCTGGAAGAAAAAGGTCGCCATTTAGCGACCGACGCTGCGTAGACGCTTCACTTTAGATGATATTCTTTATCTGGAAAGGTCCAAATTGATAACTGACGTTTCGTTTCTGGGTCGTACTCGTAAATTCTACTTTCGCCACCCGTGACAATGTCTGCCACACGTCATGAGAAACCATTTGCAAATTTTGGTTCACAAAACAATAAAGACTTCCTGCTACTCATCCGATAAAGACTGAGGCACCCAGCTGAAACGAACTTTTTTTCATATGGAAATGTTGAGGGACGGTATGCACTCAGGGCTCGAAATTAACTTTGGGTTGCACTGACCCACTGAGCCAGTGAAATTTTTTGTTCACTGGTCTTACAAAAATCTTACACTGTCCCTTTTTTTCAGAGCAGTAAATAATTATAATCAGCGTAATTTTTTAGTCAATTTTATTATATTCATTTAGGCTACAGATCTATCTAGGATACCTAATATGAAAGAATAATTATAGCTTTGTAAATATTCTATGTCAAAGCAAACAAAATCATGCTTAACAAATAGGAATGCCTGATGTCTGAATTATCACACTTACTTTGTTTTTATTACATTAAATGTCTTCGGAAGAATCTGCTGGGAGTCTGGGGTCATAGAGAATAATATTGGGGCGTCTGGCTCTTTCTCCTTTGTCCATAAAGAAGGGTACTGCCGGAGCAACATCATCATTACACAATATGGATTCAGTGATAAGACGGAGTACTCGCATTGCATACTAGTTATTCTTGTCTCCGGCAGAGGTGTTAATCAGCTGATATGTTAGTTCCTAAGATTCTGCGATTTCATGGTATTTTTTTTGTTTTTTGAAAACAGAAAGAACGCACTTCTATAAAACGTTAAATACAGCGTACAGGCATATTGGAACTTTAGAAAGCACTGGCCCACAGGACCACTGACATTTTTTTTTAGTTACTTGCCTTTGGAAATTTTTACTGGTCTTCGGCCAGTGGACCACCGCTAATTTCGAGCCCTGTATGCATTTGATGACGATGGAATTCGTAGAGTTTTCTCTATGTCCCGGTATGTCGTGTGTAAGTTTCGCATCATCTTTAGATGCCCCTCCCCGTCAAAATTCCTCAAACCACCAGTACACTCGTCTGCTTGATACAATAGATTCTGGAATTGCTCCGACGATTGTGCTTCCGTTAACCCATATATAAAATCAGGAAATATCATCGCTCGAAAATGCTTTTCAGATATTCCCGTTCTTGCAAGCTCGTTTCTGCGCCAACAGCTCGTGTGCAAGTGCACAGACAGCGACATTTGTTTGTGTACGTACCAACCAAGAGTGATTCTTCACTAATACTTTATAATTGCTACCCCTGTACCTTAGGGTGTCCACATCAGGAAAGGAAACTAATAGCCGTAGTATTTTGGAAGTAATCACCTCCGATGTCTGCACACTCTTTACTGTCCTTTAACAAGTTTTGAAAATCTGGTGAACTCCTGTTGGTTGGTCACTGCGCCATCTGAACGTCGTGTTTCGTCCCGTATTATGTTCTTTTTGCGGTTCGCCGTTCGTGTGATTTTGGGGAACACAATATGTGGGAGCCGAATCCTCCAAGAAATCGATTGCTGGCATATTTTTTTAGAAGCCAGAATTGCTTGATGTGTACAAGTACATTGTTCCACTTTTGAAGATGAACGTTTTGCATCTTTCTCGACGAATTTTGTAACACAACTTGTTCAACATCTCATAAAACTGTTTCGTGACTGTTGTCTCTTGAGCACAAGTTCTCTATCGATAATGCATTTGAAATGGAATAAGTCAAATAACATGATTTTCACTCACGTTTTTTAAAACCGAATTTTATCTGTCTGAGAAAGAACGGATAACTTTATTCGAAACTCATACCAATACGATCGTCAGTTGTTTTCGTAGCACTTTATATAATGGGCACTACTGCAATGTTTATCCTTACATCTTTTTAGTTACAATGCTCTGGTGATGATCAAGCATGTAAAAGTTCCTGTGATTGGTCCAGCACATTCAGTTAGTTGTTGGTGCCACAGGTTACGTGACAGTAAGTGGCGACTTTGAAACCAGACGAGTATTAATGTGCAGCAGTGAATAGCTGAGTATTCAAGATTTTAAGAATTGTCAAGTCTTATTTTGAATTTCTCCATATTTCAAGAATCCTAAATGACAACTGATTTATTTTCTATTTGTTTTGTTATATAAACATTAAATATAACCCTACTCTTCTTGCACCGTATTGATCAAGTTTGTAGTCTGAAAGCATTTTCTTGCGGGGTGCTCACTATTGAATCAGTAAAACTGCCTGCAGCATGTAATGGGCACCCAGTGCCTAATGTCAAAAACTTTTAAACTTTATTTTTATATGGGCCAATCTAATAACTTTGGACTTCGGCTCGTCACGATTTGCCCCTTAGTTATTCAAATCCACACCCATGCCCTTCCGGGATTCGAACCTGGGACCTTCGAGTCGTTGGCCTACCGCCGCAGACCCGGACAGTGTCAAGGACTATGTAATTGGAAGAGTACTAAGTTAGCAACGTATTGATATAAGGGAACATTCTGTCTTTGAACTGAGTTTTGATGTTTTTCTAACTTTAGATATAATGTATGAGGCATTATAGGCATCCTTGGCTCAGGCCTAACTTTCTCTCATGCTTTGTATTATACAAATTTCGTAGTTTTTATTACAACGTTAACACATTTTGGTTTCTTTTGTGTGACATGTCATTGATTTGATGCCTGGAAAATTCTGGCTCAATCTTATCAAAGGAATTAAAACACTTTATTATTATTATTATTGAATTGAATCGTGCGTTCAGTTATTCTGCAATGAAACTAGCATCACTGAAGTTCCCATTAATGGCTGGAATCGCCCACTTGCACTCTGATGCTAACTACTTTAGATACCTTTATTCCCCATTGCTTCAGGTTTAAATGAAAATACAGGTTCAACTGAAATACCAGCAAGTATTACACAAATTTTAACTTTTTCTACATGAAAAGGTGTCCATTACAGACTGATTCCCCCTACTCGTTGCTTTATTGTTGGCTTTATTACGACATGCATGTAATATAACAACAGAAGTTCTGTTACTGTTGTAACTCAAACTAATATAATGACTGGACAAAGTTTTAACTTTCAGTTTTTGGAACTAGCAAACTATAGCAAATGTAGTCATGCATAGTCCGCGCGCGAGCAGAAAGTCTAATACAGAAGGGATGATGGTGCAAGGGGTGGAATAAAGGTCAAATATTTTTTCACATTCCAGGAATGGAAATGGTTCAGTTATGGGCGTTTGAGGGTGGGGGAAAGTGACGAAACATCAATGTAACCCTGTTTCTGCATTCAGTGCTACATGTTCTGTCTACAATAGGGTTGCCACCTTTTGATGAATAAATTACGGAACGCTTGGCAAAAAATACGGTATAATACGAAAAAATACAGGACAAATCTGAAATAAGTACCTAAAATGAAAGAAACTAATTATGCCTTGTACTACTATATGACTACCCGCCCGATTTGAAACCTCCAGCTCACACTCTAACAACACTGGTGGATAATATTTCAATTTTCTAACCACACTTTGCGTTAGTATCTGTTATTAACTAGAGCAACGTTTCTCAACCTTTTTCATGCCGCGACCCCATTTAACGTGCCTTCTGCCCGTCGACCCCCAAATGTAATTTTCTTGTTTATTAATTCGTGTAACTGAGAAAGAGACCTGTAAAAACGAAAGTTTTCAAGATATTTTCATGAAAATTTCTACAGTTGCTTACAAGAACCTGAAGTTTTGCCACTGTGAAAATAGTTTTCCTAAACTGAATTGTAAACCCCCTTTTGGGGATTCAAACTCAAAAGTGAATCTCGCTTATCGGAAAATCAATGTCAATTCAGAGGACCAATTTTCCATGTCTAATTTCATTAACTAGTACCAAGTAATAAAGTCAGACGCTGATTTCTGTTTCTAAAATATTGTAACATTTCTAGATCTATTTCACTTTATAGTTTGAACTCCCATTAAGGGGTGGTGTTAAAATTTTGTTTTGGAAAATTATTTTGACAGTGTCAAAAGTAGGTTTTGTGAGCAATTGCAGTATTTCATGGAAATGTCTTGGAAACTCGCTTTTACCGGTCTGTTTTTCAGTTACACGAATTAATAGAGCGCCTGTATATTAAATACATGGTATTTAGGACAAGGATGGGTACCTTTAACTTTTGACTGAAAATGACTTGATAAAGTGTATCACAAAAATTGGACCGGGAAATTTGAAACTGATTAAATCAAAATAGGCTCAAAATTCGCGCTAACCTAGTAAACTTGTGCAATCTTTCGTAACGTTTAAAATATTTTTGTTCTTTCTGATAGTAAATAGTTGAAAAAGGGTCAATCACGGTGTATTTATTAAAATAATTGATATGTTGAAAGTGTGTGTGAATTTACTACTCGTAATACGGGACAGGTGGCAACCCTAGTTTGCAAGTGCTCCTTGAGACCCAAGTGTAGTTGTCAAACCCCAGCAAGCAAATAGGCTCACTGACAAGTTCGTTGCAACCTACGGCACTTTTTTTTTCTTCCTGCTGTGTTCACTCTCTTGACGCCTTTAATACTAAACAGAACGCACATAATGCTGTTATTTAATTGACACACATCGTATTCTGTTACACAAGTTGAAAGTGTAGTGTTATGTTTCAGCTTTATTGCTTATAAGTGCTGTAGTTTTGATGAAAAAAAAAACAGAAGAAAAAAAACCGTTCATTATTATTATTAATTGTATTGTTGTGAAATGAAAACTCCATTTTTTATTCTTTTTTTGTGAAAAATGCTGTCCATACGAACAGTGTTTATTATACAAACTCTGCTTTTTTTTTTTTTTTTTTTTTTTAAGGTAAAAACAAGTGTAAATTAATTTAGTGTTATCATTTTTATATTTTGCAGGTGTATTTGATCGTCATCGGGGTTTTCACTTCTCTGGATATTCACTTCATGTGGGTGCACTGGTGTAGAGAGAAAATGAGCTTGTGTACAAATTTTAGGTTAGACGTTAACAAGAAAGCAACAGATGTAGAAGTTGTAATTTAAAGTGTGCGCGTGTGTTATATGTGTAAACAGTGGGACACAAATCGAAGACCTGTTGTTCTAAGAGCGCCTGAACCCAAAGGTAAGTTCAATTTAGCATATTCCTTCCTACACGTACCAGCGGCGGACGGTTCATGTGTTTCCCCGTTTGTACAAACTACCTTCTAATATTTTTATAATTAAAATGAATCAAAAACAGCCTTGCTTCTTCTTCTTACTTTTTAACGCACTTAATCATTAGACCAAACAAAAGAGAGAGAGAGAGAGAGAGAGTGAGTGAGTGAGTGAGTGAGTGTGTGTGTATGTATGTACCGTGTGGTTCCATCCGTCTCAGGCAGCAGCAGCAGCAGCTCGCTTGCTTCAGCTTTGTTTCCTTCAGGTTGCCAACCGAGAACGCCAAGGAACTTTTGGGCATTTCATGGGGTGGAGACAGAGCAGAAGGCTTCGGGGAAGATCGTTGCCTCATAGAGACCACCAATCCATCCCGAATGTGCCTAGGCCAATTTCTACTACCTGCTGCAGGAATAATTTCTCGCAACTATTTTCTTCTCTGGCGGTCAATTGAAAGGCAGCCGTTTTAAATTCCGCTTTCATTCTTTATTTTTTTTCCCGATAATTTTAAGATTTTTTCCTCAAAATTCTCAATGTTCCTCTCTTTTCTAAACTTACATTTATGGACCAGACAGGCATCTATGGCATAAATATGTCACATGTCTCTGGAATGATGTCTTTTAGCGAGCACTCAGTGAGAGGGAAGAAGGTATCAATCTACGTGCTATGCCCATATTCGCCTAGTGAAGCTTAAACAAACCATAGGAAATGTCAATTCAGTATGATGACAAAAGAATCGAACTTGTCTGCCTATCCAGTGCCGATCTAAAGTCCGTGAACGTAACCACAGGATTACGGAAGCTGGATATGTTTTATTTCTTGCTATTTTACAAAGTAGATTAATATTCAACCAGTTATTTCATTATTAGTTTCCATTAAGGAAGCCCTATCCAATCTCAACGCGATCAAAGAAATTCTTTGTTAGTTTCAGAATATTACAAACTACAAAACTTGTTTCAATAGAGAATGCCAAAGTTGTCTTGAATCACTTAGGGCTCAAGAAAGAGAAATTCTGCGTATCCTATTTTGTTTCGTTTGAAACATAAAATGTCAGTTTTGTATACTTAAATGTCGCATCATGAGTCGCCACTGCCATTTAAAAAAATAGTGTATTAATTTATTCCCTGTAAGTCCCTACAGCCTGGTGGTGTTGTTGTGTTGCCTAGAGCGTGTTGTTATTGTTATTCAATAATAATAATAAGAAAAATGCGGTAACATTTTATTCACTACCCAAGGTCCAGACCATGAGCCGCCACTGACACGTACCGTGTTCTTCATTCAAATTAACGGTGGGGATTATAAATGTATTTGCCAACACAGCAAGACAATACTTGTTTGCTCACTGTACAAGTGTACACTCTTTTTAACCATGTTGATACTGTACTCAGCTATGAAATAGTTGCCAGTGAGTTTATGTATTTACTTTGTGGCAATACATATTATGAAGAACAGGTAACTGCTGTTTCTTGTGTATAAATTAATTGATTATAGGAGGTGGAGGCTTATTCATATACAGGGTTGTAACGTAATACATTAGAGGGATGATAGAGCAAAAAAAAGGGGGAAAACCTTAGCGGGGTGGAAATTCCGCCGCATTTCAAAGCTACTGGTTGCCGAAAGCATGGGAAAACGAACTTCAGAGATTCATAATCCCAAATAGCAGAGCTGAGGCGGAATGCTGTCGTGTCAGAAACATCAAATCTGCGCTATCCAAAAATAATGTACAGTGATAGATGCGCAAGGGATTCCTCAAAGGAAGTTGACGATTACCAGAAATTCTCTGAAGTAAAGGCAAGTCGAATTGAGCATGAATAAGACGCCTTTTCGTATAAGTAAAGATGATCTCTACTTATTCACTGCCATCCAACCGGATAATAACGTTCGCTCTCGTTGATACAAATAAACAAAATGTTCCAGGAATGTGTGTAATTTTTACTCCCGATTGTTAGGCAACTACTATTTTTTTAAAAAAATCGTTCGACATAATATGAAATCTGAGATACACCGACTTGGCGCAAACAATTTGTTTCCTGGAAACTCATTTCGCCCTCCCCCCATGTTTTCCCCTTATTTGTTTGATGTACTATATAATCCCTTACAGTTCGTCGGTGCACTACATTACCACCCTGTATATTGTCTTGGCATGACAAGTACATGATAATTTTATAATCAAAATATGAAACTGGCTTTATACTATGGATTTCCCGTTAGTCTTAAAACTAAGCATTGTTGCTAATATTCTTAATTTTTAGAAGAAAATTGATAACTGATAAAGTTACGCCATAAAGTGAGGTAAATCGATCGTAAATCCTTAACTCAAGCATGTACAAGGACATTTTCATTTCTTTCGGTACCAGTGATGTTTCTAGCGAGGGAACAAGAAAATTGCTTTGCAAAATCAGCATAATGAGTTCTTTTAAGAAGAAACTGTAGAATATGAAAAATAACAGAGGAAATGAGACAGATGTTTCGGACATGATATTTATGAGGAGGGGTAAAATCTGTGTTGAAAAGCGCCATGAAGATGGAAGTTTACTAAAAGCGGAGGGACTCCAAAGCAAGTGGAGGAAGTGAAGCATGGTGAAGAATGGAATAATTTGGAGAATACTTGTTACAACAGCGACCCCTCTGCAGAAATTGAATAAGCTAGGGGAAGAAGAAAGAAGAATGAACGTTTCTGTCTCAAGTAGCTGAAGCAAAGAGAATTAAAAAAATATTTCTTCGAATGGAACATTTCAGGGTTAATCAGAAATAGGACTAGACGATTTCCGAATTTCGATATCGAACATTGATGTCGTTTGCCAATCGAATGCGATCGCTATGTCGAAAATATCGAACATTGCAAATCGTTCAATTCTAAAAAATATTGAAAATTGAATATCAAAGTACCGTTCTGTATCAATATTGTGACATGTTGATTTTCCTTTATATTGATTTTTTATATTACAAAATATCGATCGAAATCGAAATACGGCACGTGATACTGTTGAAGTTACTGATGTGATTGTGTAGTTGCGTGGACCTCTTGGAACACAAATGCGTGCGATGTCGCTTCGTCGCTGTTGGTTATACAATCTGTGTCTTCACTTAGCTGTCTGTGCCCATTGGAGGTGAAAAAAAGTGTGGCCTTATTCAGTCTTCAGTGTCCCATCTAAGCGCTCCTGTAGGGAGAACCTTGATCTGGATGGCCGGAAAAAAAAAAAAATCAACCTGTCACTTTATTGATGGGATCCATGGTCATATTTTCCCTAGACAAGCTAATAACACCTACATTAATAGTTTTGTTAAGGTGTGTTTATATTTGTTGTTCAATGAAATGTGTGTCGTATTTGCTGTCTCATTACGAAAATAAAAAGTTGGACTAAATCCGATGGTTTTACCATTTCATTTTGACACTAAATTTCTTTAGATGTCAGATATTGAACTTTTATCCCTTTCCCATTAAAATTACGTTGGGAATTTCCGATATCAAGGACAGCCGTTTATGCATTGTACATCACTGCCTTGTCCGGGTAAACATATTTCAGATACACTATGATTTGACTATAATCAATCCCGAAGCGGAGTGAAAGAAACTGGTTTTGAGTAATAGTAAAATAACGAAGCTTTGTGACCGAACGGTGTAATTAACATTAGTTATGGTGGCAGAGCATTGGCTTCACATGCGGAAGGTCATGGGTTCACGGCTAGCTGCCACATCCTGACTGAGGTTTTATTTTATTTCATTCAGTCGCACAAAGCAGTGACGATACTTTAAGTAAGGCTAGGGTCGATTCCTTTTTAGATACTTCCCATTTATTGTTAGTGTTCTTGTCACTGTCAAATAAAATTACCTCGGAGCTGTATTAGGAGTTCGTTAAATAAATAAAATAGTAGATTGATCATCAACAGTAACTGCATAAGGGAACCAATGACAAATAGAACAGGCGACTTTAATAACGTAGGTTATATATATATTTGTCGTCCATCTTCCATCTGTTCTTCTAGCTATGTGACCGGTCCACTCCACTTCATCTTCTTCTAAGTCTTGATTATATCTTCTACCTTTGTGTGTGAATCCATTCATTTGTCTTCCTGTCCCTCCAAGTTATTCCTACACAGTGCATGGGCAGGAAGACAAGTAAATGGATTCGTGCACAAACAAAGGTAGAAGATATATACGAGGGGGGATCAACTGAAACCCTTCAGTGGTCATAATTCATGAAATAAATTTTATTTCGAGCGGAAACTTGTACACTATCTAGATGCGTCTATGGTTAGCGTGCAGTAAAAATATTGTTCAGAAGAAGTCACCATGAGCGTTGAGACACTTGTCCCACTGTGTCACTAACTTACAAATGCCGTCCATGTAAAATTTGGACGGCTGACTATCAAACCAATCACGCACAGCGTCCTGAACCTCAGCGTCAGACTGAAATCTCTGACCTTTCAATGCCTTCTTTAGAGGCGCAAAGATGTGAAAGTCACAAGGTGAAAGGTCAGGGCTGTAGGGCGGGTGTCGCAACATTTCCCACTTGAATCGATGAAACAAATCCTGCACTTGGTTTGCAACGTGTGGACGCGCGTTGTCATGCAACACA
>JAGDQP010000298.1:128042-138257 GCA_022664845.1 Lepisma saccharinum
GAGTTACAGCCCTCGGTCAGAATTCGGCCCATACAAATGCTGCCGCCCACATTTCAACCGTCGGCGTAGAGTCGAGTTCAAAACAAGTGCCGATTAAAGCTCGACGATCCTAACTGACATTTGCAATTTATTTTTTAGAAGAAATTAATGACTATTATAGATGTATCGTGACTATCACTGATTTTAATTGCAATTGTTTTCTGCTGACTGTCGCAGATATTTGGTGGCACGCCTTCTTCTTGACTATTCTTGCCGTCCCCATAGTCGGGACAAGGGAAGGCAAGAAACCTTTGCCAACCATTTTCACAAAATGTACTGATGTGATTGGTACACTGCAAGGATCAGTTTAAGCTAGTTAGATCACTCCTAGCTTCGTTATTTAGGCCAATTTGACAACAGGAATTTTTGCCTAACGCGCCCATTTGGCGTCGGGCCGCCAGTGGACCGCTTTTAAATGCGACTTTTCCCCGATTGTCACCCCCTCGACGCCGGGCCTATGGCGGCAAAAATTGGACCGTCGGAGTTGGGGCGCATTTACTTCACTGGGTTTTGTTTGAAACTTACATGTAATATTTCACATAACTCCGACATTGATACGGTCATGTTATTGTCTGATTAATATGTGAAGAACAAGAAAATAATTTATACAGTTTTGGAGATGGTCGAACAACCAAGAACATAATTGAGAAGGGCCCCCGATGTCTCAGGGTAGAGCGCTCATCTCTGGTACGTGGGGTTCTCGGTTTGATTCGGGCTCATGCCAAATGAGGAACCCGTGCAGAGTTTGATTAGGTTGGTCCAACGGTGTGTATTTGTATAACGGACAGACAAATAGATTTTTTAGCTTTGCGTGCCTTATACGCTTTTCCAGCCTGATTTCATTATTTAAGTAGAATAATTTTGAACATTCCACGTCAAGTAATTAATGAAATAATGTTTTACAGTTGTGACATCCAATTAGTGAACTTCTCTCAGCTTTGTTTTAAGGTTAAACTATGTTTGCCTGTGCTCTTGAACTTCAAACGAAGCATCGATATGTTTAATTTAGTTAATACTTTTTCAGCGTAGGAGGCAGTCTGTCAAGTTAGTAAGTTCAGCCGTGGGTGGAGTTGTGAGCCTACGTACAAGTTATAGGAAGTAGGAATTGCTGGTGAATATGCGTGTAGGAGATCACTTTCAGCATTCAGTATTTCTTTTCTTTTTTTTCTTTTTTTTCTTTTTTTCTTTTTTTTAAAAAGTGACATTTAGGGGTGCGTAGGAAAATGTCTAACACTTTGAATTTCATGAACACAGTTTTCCGTATTCCTGTGAATGTTAAACTATGTCAGTATATGATAGATATTAATTAGTTTTCCATTTTCACTTCAAAAATTTCATAAATATACGTACCAGTGTACTTATATATGATTGACAGTAACTCATTTCCATAACATTCGTTTGAATAAATAGTAAACCTCATTATAATTGTAATTTAAAATTGCAGAGTATGAAATGTTTTTTGATTACTTTAGTTCGCACATCTTTACGAATTACACATTTTTATTTGAAAATGTTTTATTTTGTTACTAAAATATGACTGATAAACGAGAAGACACCATTTGCACATCGCAGAATTTTCAGGTTAGTTTTGCAAAGGTGCATGTAGTATAGGATCTCCGTAAACACATTCGACGCATACCCTACTGTTTAGAAAAAAAGCCGGAAAATCTTTCAATAAACGCAGAGGTGGCAGAATAGCCGTAGGCTGAACCTCGCCCGCTTAAATAAAGAATTTTTCAATTCAATTCAACGGTGGAAGAATTTACTTCTGTTGAAGTGCCACAACATTACTACTGTAAACAGTATGGCTGTACTCCCATATCGTGGATTTAATCCATTACCCGCTTTTCTCTCCCCCCCCCCCCCCCCCAGTTACGTTGGAACTTTTTTTTAAATTAGTGTTCTGATTCAAAGTAACACGAATTATGATGGTATTACACGACAAATTTAAATGATTTAGTAATGAAGACGAGAATGCAGACAGCGCAGAACTAAAACTACATTACTGGTTGAACAGTATGTATAACTTTTTAGACAGATGTGTTGAACAAATAGCTGTGTATTACTCTTCAAGACTCTCAACTATACTGGAACTGTGTGCCTCAGTCTGGAGAAGAAAAAGGTGCGTGAGCGTAATCACCTAATCATTTGCTGCATTTTAATGCTATTTGTGAAAATCCTGTGTTTTTGCTTGATTTGAACATCCTAGTCTAAGGACGGGCCTACTGTTTTTAGTAAAGTGGACTCCGAACTATTTCGTTCAATAGATCCCGGCGGGAACTGAACTCGTGACCACGCACACGAAAGCGAGCTCACTAAATTCTCGGCCACTCTGAGGTCAAAATTTTGTGTGTCTTTCTCATATGAAATGGCTTCAACAGTGCAGTTCATAAAAGTGACTACTATGAAATCAGTGAGATATTTTATGCAGGAAGTGGACATGGAGACGCATATTTTGTTCTGCTTATGAATTACGTCATGTGAAAATTTCTAGGCAAAAATTAAATGTTCCGATGTAGTAAATTCTGATATTGCATGGATGCTGTACTTTAAGGAAGCTCTTGTGGAAGTGATGTGAAGGTGTGGTCTTTTCCTTTCCTCATGAGTTGGTTGTATTTTAGATAATTTGTCTTCTTTTCGTCTTTCCACAGGTCAGAAAATTATTACTCTGTATGAAGTGTGGGTAGTTCGTTTAGTGGATATGTAACCAACCGAACATATGGTAGTTGTTGAGTTGCTTCGTTGAAAGGATAATGAATCATAGGCTACTCTTGCATTCTACGTAATCCTTTGCAAGGTACTAGGAGTCGTTCAATATGCATTTAAGGGGAGGGAGGTTCAAGCTTTGCTAATTTTATCTGACAATAGATAGGAGAATGAAAACAATTCAATTGAAACATATTAGTGTATTAAACAGTTTTTTGAACTAGCAGATAACTATAAGAAATGACCAAGTCTTATGTAAGCACAAGGGAATGGGTCGAGCGTCTGCTTATTTTTGCTTACAAGATGGACCAGGGATCCCAAATGACTAAACATATGCTTACGTAATAATTGGACGACCTCTTATCGGTGTAGGGCTGTTAAAATTAGTCTGTCATTTATTCATCCGGCTATTCGAATTTTAATTTATTTATGGCCTGTAGACATTTCAGGCTTAGTTCGAAGATATATTATTCGAACAGTACTCCCACCAATAAATAAGAGAGAGTCGCTGATGTGAGTACGTTGTAGTAATACATTACATACACTAATGCCGAATTTCATTTCTTTATCTGGCTGCATACAAAACACGATATTTGCTTGCCGGGTCAATTAGTAGCGCGAAAAAGGAGAGTTCACTACCCATTACCAGAACGGAAGGAAGAAGCTCGTGGATGTTTTCTCTTCACTGATGCTTCCGCGGAGCAGCACCGCGCTCACCAACACTCCGAAGGGAGAGCAGAGGAATTTCATTTTGTCTGTTCTCACGACCGTTACTGTTTTCTGCTCTAAACTGAGTACAACATAGTCTACCTTAAAATGGTTGTTCTTACCACACAGATGTCACATAGTTTACCATAAGCACGTCTTGGATGATTTTTAGCACAGAAGTGGCAGTTTCGAATCATTGAATCTGCACTGTTATATGTTGACGGATTCGATTTTTTTCTCCACTACTTTTATTTACATACTGCACTTCAGCTTGATATGCATGAATGGCGCTAAACAGGGATGACAACAGCTTGCTATCATTTTCTGCAGACTCGTGGCTAATAGCAATGTTAATTGCCTTATCGAAATTCAACTCATCCGTTATAGTAGTCTTCTTCTGATGTTATTATTTACTATATACCAAACACTAACTGATCTGTCTGAGCTTCACCTGCAAAAACCCCGAATCTACACTTATTAGCCTGACTTCTTAGTAATGCAATCTAGTCTTTGATTGACTGACCAGGCATTTGACATAAACGATGAAAACTGAAACGTTCAGTAATTATATTGGTTCGAACAGCGAATAATTTCACTAATGTTTCTTCAGTATCTTGGAATGTTGCTTGAGATCATGGTTTTGGTAGAGATTATCCTGCACTTGTTCATATGTTTTTCCATCCATTGAACTGAGTAGTAACAAAGCCACTTTTTCCTCATCCTTTACGTCATGTACGGTACAATGGGAATTCTTTTGTAGGTAGTTTTCTATCTCCATGTTTGAGTGAATTCGTATCCTCAAATATCTCGTTCGCTAAATGTTATTATTTCTTTATTATTATTATTTATGAGATGGATTAGTGTAGCCGAGATTCAGTTACTTAGTAGATCACAGTATATGCTACTATATCAGCAACTAAAGAATAGCCCAGTTACTTGCTTGGAATCAGTAACACATTTTCCAAGATATTATTCTTTATTTTGTTGGTTTTGTGGGGGATAAACACAGTGTGCCTGGGTTTTCTCGGGGTGCTCCCACTTTCTTCATTCCACCAGTTCATCACATCATCATCCATTCGGCCTCAGCCATAGTTGCCTAACTGTGCAATGTGTCACGAAATCAGTATAATCATGAATTGAGTTTACAGGCTTAATTCCTAGGAAGAGTTATATGACGGTTGCTGTTGGATTCAAGATTCCATATTTGTCGTAGCCGTGATCTTATTGTTAGAGATACGGAGAACAAATCGTAAACAAGTCTGTTAACGATCATTAAAAGTTCGTGTTTGAGAATTGACACTTTCGGTTGATATACAGAATTTTGGATTATACCATTCAATTTCCCTCCTTTACAAACTTTATCAGATGCTAAAGTAATCCTTACACAACTCATTAAACATCCAAAAGTATTCTGCTATTTACTTTTTTCTATTTGTTTTGTTGTTCATAACGTGTTGAACAATGTTTATTATTAATTTTAAGTTTCACCGATAATACAATATAATACAGGGTTCCTACACATCAGGGAAAACCTGGAAAAGCCGGATTTTGCTACAGTAAACCAGCAAAAAAAAAAAAAAAAGTATTATATAGTTACAAACATGCACCAATGTTGAAAAATCAGTACAAAGTGTTTTTATTATTATTATTATTCGATATGTTCTCTAAACTTACATAAGTAAGTCCCAGTTACAAGTGCTGACATGGCTGTACAGTTTCAAAGGAAATTCAACAACAGCAACAACATGGTGATGATGCGAAGGATATGTGCAGCACTTTTTAGAATGTTTCTTTTAAAAGCAGATATTGGCATACACCTTATGTCAACATCGCTTCTGAGACACTATTCGCTAACTATCCTGCAATCCTTTTATAGGCGAGTGTTTCCTGGACTCTGTAGAAGCGTGAATTAATCGGAAAGGAGCATAATTCCTTAGGCTTCTCACAGGAACACTCACTCACCCAAGAGATAGTAACTCAAAACTTTCTAAGGAACATATGCCTTCTGCTAGAAAGAGTTTTCATCTCTATTATTGTGCAATATTCATTGTAGAATCTTGAAGGCGTTAAAAGTATATTACACATTCATTTTAGGTTAAACTAAGGTTCTTAAATATATTACTGGCTCTCACTGTACAATTACATTCTTCAAATGTATACAGTATTAAATATAGAAACCTTAAAGTTTAGTGCAGTCATTTCTGACTGGGAAAATTTAGCTGTTGTAGATCAGCGAATTGTGCTTAGATGAGCTGAGGAACACGTGGAAAAAGCAGGGAATTGAGTTGTGGAAAAAGTGTAGGAACGTTGTAATATAAGTCCGTGCTGCATAATTAAATATGTCAGCCCAAGTCTCTAGATACTGTGATAACCAAAGTACAAGATCTAAAAGTAAAGTTTGGCGTTTATTCATACAACACAAGTGTGTGTATTTACTCTTTTCCCGTTTCCGCAAAGCTTGACACAAATCGTCAGTCTTTTTGTGCGTGATAAATTGGTGTCGGAAAGCAGATTAAGTCGAATAAACCTCGCAACGTGCCAAATCGATCACAAACTCGTAGGTGTCGAACTAAGGTGAAGGAAATTTACCTTTCGGATTTCTCTGCTGGTTGGTGTGGGGATGGGGGAAGAAGGGGAGAATGCCTTTCGTCTGTCTTTCTTGAGGAGACTTCGTAGCAAGACGATGTAGTGTTTCGATCGCAGAAATAAATTGCAATGGTTAACGTTATCCACTGTTATCAATATTATGGTCATAAAATCCAAGAAAGTAAGCATGAAAATGCCACGTTTAGTTATGCGTTTGGTTCCAGAGTTACAAAAAAGAATGGACAGGTAGCGTGAGGATTTCAAATAACCATAAAAATATCTTAAAATGGCTTATAGAAAGGAAAGTTGGCATGAGGTTTCTAATAAAGCATCAAAATACTTTATTCTTTTTTTGTATTAAGCTTAGAACAAGATATATACCATCGGTTTTTTTAGGGGGGGTTAGCTGTTACTGTGTCTGTCATGAAATTTACCTGCCAAGAAACTTAAGAAGCTAAGAAAGTGTTTTTTAACACAAAAATTTAATGATGTGCACTTAGATTTACAGGTATTCGTACAGGAGACTCATATTATAGGTTCTAAATGTACCAGTATATGTCACGTGAACAAGAATGCCATTTAACTTAGAAACACTTTGTTTATACAATTTTTAATCTTTTAAACAGTAATCATCACAGCACACTGTTAGATTCACAGTTGTATAGACATCATACTGTTCACACAACGTTTTGACTGCTTCGTGCAGTCATTATTAACTGTATTTTATAAATTTACGGATACAAGGCCACTCAATGAATTTTATTTCCACGAGTAATAAAGCGGAAAGTCTTGTAATCAAGAGGTTCCGTGTTCCGCACCCTTTGGGGGGAAGTAATTTGGAGCCTACTTTAAACTGTAGGGCTCATCATTAGAATATCGTCTTGATCGGATGCATGGCAATGGTAAACCACCACAATCATCATCTTACAGGGTCTTTCAGAACCCATGGGACAAACTTTGGAAGGCGATTACTTTATTACTTTCACCTAATCAAGAAAAAAAGTCTCGGTAAACAATGATCATGTGTCAAAACACATATCAAAAGCGACAGGTTTTCGAAAGCATGGGAAAATAAACTACAGTGCAGTGTATTTCGAATAGACTAGTAATAACCATAGAGGCGGCAGCCCATGGAATGTTAAAAGAAATCATATCTACTCTCTTCGCAAGTGCATATTATAAAATCGTGTGCGTGAGGGCTCCACAGGCCGCTTATTTTTGAAAGTAAAATTGGATTTAAAATAAGCATAAGTCTAAGTAGAATAGCTTTTTAGCTGGCAGAAATACCTCGTTGGTCAGAATACCTAGGACATTCCAGGTGACATAGAAAAACCGCACACTCTGCTTGGTTGGATAGTAATTAAAGAAGTAAGTGAGAAGATATCGAAGGAACATTTCTAATTTGTTCCAAATTAAGGAGAACGTAATTTGTAATACTAACGGTGCTGATAAACTGCATAAATATAATCAACGTACGGTAAAATCACACGAAGAGTCAAATAGACTTTACATATATTTAAAATATTACACATTTTGCGAGTTAGATAAAATTTTGAATTGAATTGAAATGAAATGGTCTTTATTGAAGCGGGCGAGGTTCAGCCTATGGCTACTCTGCCACCTAACCCTTGTCAAAATAAGAGTATGGTTACAATATTGCAATAAAAAAAAGAATAGTGCACATTGGCCACTAGTAAGGGCAATACAACAATAATAGAATTACATGAAATATACTATGTTAGTAATATAAGCGAATTACAATACCAAAAAAAAAAAAAAAAAATGATAAAAGAATAAAGCACAATAATGATAATAATAAACAATTCTATATACTAAATGCACTCACTCACACACACAGAGATAGACACCCAACACACAACACACACACACACACATATATATATATATATATATTTATGTGTATTATTGGTATCAACTGTTACATATCTACGAGGGATGTGTATGTGTGAATTTAAAAAAAAAAAGTGTATGTGTGAATTTCACTTTAGCACTACGAATGACCTAGGTGGTTTTATTTCCTAGAGGCCTATATTGTTTATAAGAGACAAGAGTAAAATACTCTCCCATTTGGAGGCTACAAAGAGTATGACAAGTGTTTTGTTTGATGTGAAATAATTAGATAAATATAACACTATAATGACAGAAGTATTCCATTTTACCAAAGTTTGATTTTAGTATCTCAGCCATGATATTCAAAATCAAATTAATTGTTGCAGAACTGGAAAATTAATTGTTACACAAAACAGAAAATACTTTGTTTCATGAATTACGGATACGACTCAAGACTTGTCAAAGATCAAATGAGATTACTGGACAGATCATATTTTTTTTTCTATACTAGTGATCCAAAGCATGTAGAAAAGTTGGAACTCAAACATTACTAAGCTTAGAGGTCAGTGATATGATGGAGCTGCTGGCATGAGTGGTGCATACTCAGGTGTACATAAAATGTTAGAAGAAATTGAGAGTGGTGCATACTCAGGTGTACATAAAATGTTAGAAGAAATTGAGAAACTGTTATCTCCAGGGCTCTAAATGGGAGTAAAATTCGGCCCTGGAATTTTATTTAAAACCGCCCCCTAATAAAATTCATTGAATTAATGAAAAAAAGAGAGTTCAAAGTAATTAGGGTTAATTTATTTATAATTATAATAGAAATATACCATGATTCTAATAAAAATATATACAGTATATATTGGTCGCTCGACCTCTTTCAGAAATTTTTATTGTTTAATATTTATATCCTATGTGAATAGTTCAAAACGGGCATTCTTTTAACTTTATTCCTCCGATTGATTAATAACATTTTTGTATTGCGGCACATAAGTCTGTTTGATAATTTCAGTCCTCTGCACGAAAAGCCTGAAACACAATCGAGCTGGTCAAAATGATATCCAAATGTTATTGTCAGAATAGAAAAAAAAATCCCAGTTTCCATGGTGCTGTTTCGATCGGGACTGAACGTCAAAGTTAATTTTTGTACACTATTACATATCAAAGTATATTAACGATACAAAGAAAATGATGCATGACATAGTTCTTTATTTTTTATGAATTTTTAAAAATTCAAATATTCGTATTTTGTGAATATTGGAAGCTCAATATCTTTGGTGGAGGACTAGATAAAAATCTAATTCTGGGATATGTTATCCAATTGTGTAACAAGAATCTAAGTAGAAATTTCAACTTCGAGATTTGTGTGTGAAGGGAGTTATAGATTTACAAAAGGGGTGAATAATCCAGATCAGAGTCCTGTAATTGGAAAGGACTGAAATTATCAAACAAATTGTTTGCCATTAATCAATATCGGAGGAGATTAAAATAAAAGAATACCAGTTTTGAACTATTCACATAGGGGTATAAATATTAAAAAATAAACATTTTTGAAAGAGGTCGAGCGGCCTAGCCTGAACCACTTAAGATGGAATGACCCAATGTTTCAAAACCTTGCTTTAAATGCTGCAATGTGTCTTGTGTATTACACACAATTTCATATGCCCTTTAAAATGTCAAGTTCATTGGTTTGCAAATAATAATGGTGTTATTGAGCATGTTGAGACAAAATATGTACTGTTAGTATGGTCTCATACTTTAGAAAAGCGTCTTTGAAACTTTTCACGTATTTCAGATTTAAAAAAAATACTACTAGTTTCAATGGAGTTCAACATATAGATTACTTCAGCATCATTTCTGTGGATTTATGTATGTCCAGATATCTGTTGACCACCAGTGATTATCTCCTATAGTGCTAAGAGGCATCAGTACTCCCGCCTCCACTTTTTTAGATTTTTAAAAATAACTGACAAATACCCACCAACAATAATATTTTGGAAACCGGCCCTAATAATGCATAAGAATACCTATCGAGTGAACTAGTTCTCAATTTCATTGTGTGTGTGTGTGTGTGTGTGATAGAGAGAGAGGGGGGGGGGAGGCAGGCAGGCAGGCAGAGGCTTCCAAATTTCTGTCCTAAATGAAGCGGCTTCAAAATCTTAGTTACTTCATTTTGTGGGTGATAATGAATACTATTGGCTCGCTTTTGAAATGTTCAGTATTGTTCTTCAGGTTCCCGGTATTTTAAAAAAATATTTAAAAGCATTGAAAGTGTTTACAATAATTGAAATCCATGATTTTCTGTCACAATGGTTATATTAA
>JAGDQP010000298.1:138267-177821 GCA_022664845.1 Lepisma saccharinum
CGTATTAGGATTTCTTGTTAGCCGCGTTAACTAGGCATGGTACCGAGGTGTGAATCTTAAGCCTCCTGAGGTGTGAATCTTTATTTTCCTTTTTTTTAAATATTGTTTACTTCATATTCAAATTTTAGTGATATGCTGCACTGCTTAAGAGGGCTCCTCGCTCCAACCCTCCAATTTTTAAAATTTTTCAAAATATTTAAAAAAAAAACTAAGAGTATTATCAAAAATGTAAATTCATAGAGCACTAGAACTTACGAATTACTATGGAATGCAATGGACAGCGATCTCGAGATCGTGTCTATTGACGAGTGATACGTTTTCAAAGATTATGACGTCATTATTTAATTGAAGTCTGAGCACTCATCAATCGACAAGATTTCGAGATCGCTGCCCATTGCATTTCATAGTAATTTGTGAGTTCTAGTGCGCTATGAATTTATATTTTTGATAGTACTCGTAGTTTTTAAAAAATATTTTGAAAGATATTAAAAATGGGGAGGGGGGACTGGAGCGAGGAGCCCTTTTAAGGTGAAAATAAAGTCCATTTTCCGATCATTCATGTCAATTTAGTTGTCTTCGTGTAAGTGAAAATCCAGCAATTCGTGTACTATATATTACAATAATTGAAATCCATGATTTTCTGTCACAATGGTTATATTAAAAAAAATATTGCTGTCGTTATATACCAAACGTTATAATTGTAGGTTTCATAACTAAATTTTAAGTTAAACTGCCGTATTAGGATTTCTTGTTAGCCGCGTTAACTAGGCATGGTACCGAGACTGGTCTTGGTCTCGTCTCGAATTCAAGGCTAAGACCGAGAACGAGACTGAGGTTCAGGAATCGAGACGAGACCGAGACTCTATACATCGAGGCTAACTCGAGACGTGACCAAGACCAAGACTTATCCATCGAGACGAGACCGAGACTTACCTCTCGAGACTATAAGCTCGAATGACGATAATATTAATTTAATGCTTTTGTTCATGTTGTTTCATACTAGAAGAAGTCTCATGACAATTAGTTTCATTCTGCTAAATTTTATATAACATGTTATATGGTAGTTTTAAATATGACTATGTCATATAAGTAGTCGGTTATCAATGACAAATTATTTTCTGTTGTCTTTCAGTAATAATACAAAAGTGTTGGAGATTGTTTCGGGAACGGATAAATATAAACATTTAATTTCCTACAAATTTTTATCCCCATGCTTTCTCGTTGCTGATAGTCTTTTACTTCTGTTGACATTCTTCCATTTTTATCAGCCTCTGCTAGACTGATCCCGTAAAGACTGTAAAGCATACGTCAATAAGTCAATCTTTGTAATATAGATCTTTTCTTACACCATTTACTTATTATATTTTTAAAAAATAGAAAGATTTTTGAAGGCTCCAGTTTTCGGCATGTTAAGGTGGATTTTGCAGAAAGTGCTTTCTATAGATCTATGTGTAAAAAACAACCCTATTTTTATCTTGTATAGAAAGAACTTCAGGTCTTACGTAATAGCATAAATCTATTCGGTAATTTGTATTATAATGATAGAAATACGTTTCTTTACAACCCTAATTTTGCTTCAGTAGTCGTCACCCTAAATTTTACTGTTCCCCTATAGTCGACACACCAATTCACCAGTAGTCGTCACCCAATGTACTACAAACATTCGTTTGGAAAATATGGATATCTTTATTTTCATCTTCACTAAATCTGAACCTGGCGAAATAAGCGTGCTTGAAAGGAAAGAGGCACAGAGGGCTTGCTAGAAGGTCCTCAGAAATTCTTCTTAATAATAATAATAATAATGATAAAACTTAAGTTGACTTCCGGTGGAATATGTAGGAACTTAAATTTTGAATTTTACTGACGGCTACTCGAAAGAGAGGCTATAACCATGATTTTTTAAATAAATTTATCATCATATTAAATTAAATTTATAACTTTCTGGAGTAAAAACATTAAGTAGCAATTTTTCATCTGTAGTCATCACACGTGACGAGCATTGGTGCAAAGTATGTTTGACCCACAAAACAGAGAAAGTGGCAGTCAGGGCACGCTCATTTATAATCTGATAATTAATTTGATCATTAAAGAGGCATTTTAACCATATGTAAACAACAGTCACTTATATGTTTCTTGAGGTTGTCGACAGACAGACATAGCGATTGTATAAGGCTTTCCAGCACTTGCTGCTGGTCTAAATGTTGTATAAAGTTTCCCTGAGGAACTTCATAGTTTATGCAGAGAAAATTCTGCACAACCTATCACGTAAATATATCTGTACATTCGATAAAAGCAGTATTGTTTTTATAAAAAATCAAGTGCGGCGGGGCGAGCGTCAAATTTGGGTTATTTGTATGTCGTTGAAGTTTCGTCGAGACCTCCCGAACAACTCAACCAGCTTCGAGGCCCTGGTAGTTCCTGAGTCGAAAGTTGACAGTCAATCATAGAGGGGATATAAGATTGTACATAGTATGGTATGACTTAGACACAGTCAGGTTATCTTTTTTAAACCTATTAAGTAATGCTTTGCTAGGATTTTTGGAATGACATTTTATTCTAATAACGCGTGTTATTTGAAATACCAATGCGCTTATTTCAGTTTATAAGATTCGCAATAAGCTATTTGAAAGTAAGGTCTACCGGGAACACATTTCACTATTTTCTTTTTGCTTTAATACATTGACGCTGTAACCCATACCTATGAACTGGTTCTTTTAATCAGTCAAGAGCAGTATTGTAAACTAATTGATTCGTGTGGTTGTGGCGTTCGGTAAATGCTATTTTCATTTTTTTTTATTTGATTATTTACGTGTACAAAAGTTCACAATAAGTAAAATTGTTGTACACTGTTAAAAATATTGTTAACGTTTCTAGAAATTCTAAGGGAAGTTTCGCAGAATAATTAGTATTTCATGTTGTTTCACTGTAATGGAGGAAAACTCAGAGACTTTTTGTATGATTAACTAGATATTTCTTGGTTTCAGTTCTGCACATGCGTAAAATGAGAAAACTCTTTCTTATCGTAGCTCTGCATGCAATGCTGATCAAGATTTTGTCAATTCTTATTTTGGTAGAAATGGAAACTAGTTTGAATAGTTTGAGTGAATGGGAATTCCGAACCCTAATTGGCAATTACATAAATGATTAAAATGTGACGTAAGTCGTGGGATCAACCTAGTTTATATCTTCGGCATTCAGCCTACATTAATTCTAACACTCTATACTGTTTTATTTTAACTGGAAATTTAGAGCAGTCAGTACGACGCTGGAATTTTGACTAAAGAACCCATGTTCAAATCTTTAGACTTACGTTGTTTTTTTTTTAATTTATTCCCAACATTCCTGAGAACTGTATAATGGATGCCTTTTATTAGCCAAATTACTGAAAATTCCCAGGTAGCTATGCTTTTCTCAGAAATGTTTCGGAAAATCTTTAACATTGTACGTTCATTTATTTCTATAAATCTGGTAGAAAATTTCGACTAAAATGTAAAATTTTCATTTTTAACGTAACAGGTATTCAGTGAATTTAAATATAATTTAGAAAAAGCAAAACGTAAATGTTAGTATACCAATTTCGCAATTTGTGGTATAACATAGATCCGTTTCCACAATAGAAATATTTTCACGTATCTCACTTATTTGTGTTCTATATATCCTAACTAAAGCTTTATGTTACTTTAAAGCTTTATCGTAATATTTTTCTGTCTATTTCAGAATATCATTTCTAATCTAAATCCCAAATTAACAATGTAACAAACTATGTTAATATCATATTAATATTCTTGTACCGAGATCGGACAACCTGCGTACTCATTTCAAACAAGTTAAGGGACGGCAACTTTTTAAAGTATATTGTCTTTCGAGACTCTCGAGACAAGACCGAGACTAACGTGTCGAGACCGAGACGATACCAAGACCAAGGCTGTTCTAAAAAATTCGAGACGAGAACGAGACTGATGCCAGTCTCGTATCGTCTTGATACCATCTCTAGCGTTAACTGGTCCCGAAAGGCACCAAGCCATTGACATTTGCCAGAATTGTCAGATGGCCAATCCAGCGCTGATTATGTCCATGGCGCAACACATGCCGTAACTTAAACCTTGTCCAGAAGTGTTAAGCAAATAGCTAGTTACTACACAACTATCCTGGGTGTCTACATGTTTTTTGTCCACAGTATCAAGAGATTGGATATTCTCATTTTCGTCAAGTTGGTCTAAATCAAATATTAGCGCCAAAAAACTCAACTTAGTTTGAAGATGTATAATTCAACCAGGCGACCATCACGGCATACAGCAACAAGGCTGAGGGTTCCAGGTGTTATGAATACCTTCAGAATAATGTATGTGACCAGCGGAGATCAGGACGAAGTGTCAGGTTTCTATTTTGAAGAGAATAGAAAGCTATTTCAGTGAAACAGGAGAGTCTGAACGGTGTGGGAACACTAACCATCAACCGTGAAGAAACCTCAACGTTGGAAAAGAAAGATTCGATAAGGAGATTTGCAAAGGTGAAATAAAGAATAAGTAACTTGTTTTAAATAGGGATGGTATCGAGACGAGACGAGACTACCATCAGTCTCGTTCTCGCCTCGATTTTTAAGACAGTCTTGGTCTCGTCTCGACCTGAAAATTCCGGTCTTGGTCTTCTCGATTGTAAACCTGTCTCGTCTCAGTCTCGACACGTTAGTCTCGGTTCCGTCTCGAGAGTCTCGAAAGACGATAGACTTTAAAAAGTTGCCGTCTTTTGACTCATTTGAAATGTGTATGGAGGCTTTCCGATCTCAATACAAGAACCAGAATATTAATGTGATATTAACATAGTTTGTTACATTGTTAATTTGTGGTTTAGATTAGAATTAATATCCTAAAATGGAGAGAAAAAACAAATTGAAAATTTGTTACCGATTTTAAAGTAATAGAGAAACTTTAGTTAGGATATTTAGAATAGCAGTAAGTGAGATACATGAAAATACTTGGAAAATATCATGGAAACAGGTCCATGTTATACCACAAATTGCGAAATCGGTATACGTAACATTTAAGTTTTGCTATTTCTAAACTATATTAACATTGACTGAATAAAAGTTAAGTTAAATATGAAATTTTTACATTTTTGTCGAAATTTTCAACCAGATAGATTTATAGAATAAATGAACGTTAGTTCCTGACAAAAAATTAACTTAATGTACAAGGAAATAATCAAATACAAACAAATTGAAAATACCGAATTCCACAGGTACACGAATCAGTTGGTTTACCAGGATCGAACTCCACAGCCACACGAATCAGTTGGTTTACCAGGGTGTCTACTGACCAGGAAAACCTGGAATTATCCTGGAATTTTATTTTGGACCTGGAAAATCTAGAAAAAGGCCAGGAATCTAGGGAAAACCTGGATCTTTTTTTGAAGTTAATATTTTAAACTTAAATTTTCACTTTATTAATTCCACTTCGTAAACGTATAGAAGAAACTTTATTGAATTTGTGAATTAAAGGTCAGAATGAGGCATGCAGTAATTAATATTTGTGAGAAGCTCCTCAGTGGCTCTCAGACTTCTTGTGAGTACGGGTGCGACGACCCCGAGGGGATCCGAGCTTATTATATCAGCCATATATATTTCTGATTGATGCTCTTTTTTTCCTTCAAATTACATCTTTCTCTTCTAATCATGTATGTCTTGTTTTATTTTCTAATTGGGTTAATGTATTTATGTACTTTGGGTCTGATGTTAAACTAAGTTTTGATATTACCTTAACTTTAGTATATGTTTTGTCAAGAATTTGAATTCAAATCAAGCCACTTTAATCCCACAGAGGATCCATATTATTACTCGCCTTAAAGTATGTTTTTTAATGTCGTCTACTTAAGTAGTTGCTTCAATATGAATTGGATAAGTTCGAAAGGGATAAGATCACTTCATCTTCAGGCCGTCGTTGAGATGTAATTTAAGTGTGTCTGGTTTTTTTTTTTTTTTTTTAGATTAGATTAGATTAGGTTGTATGTGACATATTGCAAATACTACTACCAGCTAATTTACTGAGGCACTCTTTTCTTAGGTTTCCACTTATTTATTCGAGATTAACCCATTTCGAATTTTAACACATTTGTGTTTACCTGTACATTGTACATATAATATTTTTTATAATTCATAACCTTCATAATTCTTATACTCGAACAGGAATGTATGGCCTAAATACATTTTACCTACGCATGGTAGAAACTTGAGAACAGTTTTTTTCCAGTATGTCTGCAGCCACTCAGACTTTTTTTTTTTAACAAGTCTGGTGTGTAGCAACAGTGACAGCGGAGTAATTTAAGACTAGTGGGTTTTACAATTGGACTAAAGTGTTTATTTTAATAAATAATGCACTTCTTTCCACATACTTACATTTACATATTTATTAAACTTGGCAAACAATATCTCATAAAAAAGCTACAGACATATTTAAAACCTACATATCTACGGCGGCCTGAAGACGGAGCGAGAGCCGTTCCGAAAGGCCTAGCCAATTCATATTAAAGCAACTATTTAAGAGAATGCCATTGAAAACCTTACTTTAAGGTGAGTCATAATAGTTTGTTCAATTCAATTCAATTTGAATTGATTTTATTTATTGTGTTTAGGCAACTTTAACTTAGTCGGGTAATTGCTAAAAACATACTTTGTTTATTTCCAGAAGAAAAAACTTTATAAATTAATAATACAAGTACGTGGGATAAATGCATTTGTGTAAATAAAGTAACTGGCCATTCTCCATCAAGAAGAATATTCAGTAAAATGTGTTTCGAAGTTGGGGTTTACATATACATGAATTCCTCATTTATAACTCTTCTTCTTCTTATTATTATTATTGTATTATTATTATTATTATTATTATTATTATTATTATTATTATTAACAACAACAGTATTATTGGTTAGTTTGCATGCAGAAAGATAAATTGTATTTCCTAAATTTTGGATCTGATAGGTCTCAACTAATTTTTCGTTGAAACTATTGAAAAATATCGATCATACATTTAGGTTGTACTATTTGTTTGCTTGTTTGTTACTGCACAATTTTCTCAACCACCTTCTGATAGGGGAATATTCTACTTTTTTTTTCTTGTTTGAAATCTCTCGAAAACATACATTTTAGTACATAAATATTATTTTTTCATCTTCTATAATGACTTGAAGAAATATGCGCTTGGTATGCTTCTTTTAATTTATAAAGATTTTTTGTTTGTTTGCAAGAAGAAAATGATATAAATTAATAACCTGGAAAAAGTAGAAAAATAGATCTGGAAAAAACCTGGGATTTGAATATCAACATCCAGTAGACACCCTGTTTACAATACTGCTCTTGACTGATTAAAAGAACTAATTCACATGTTTATAGGCATAGATTACACCTGTACCATACATTAAAGCAAAAAGAAAAGAATGAAGTGTGTTCTCGGAAGGCGTTACTTTCACATAACAGCGTATTGCGAATCTTATAAACTGAAATAAACACATCGGTATTTTAAATAAGTCGTGTTATCAGATTAAAATGTCATCCCAACAATCTTAGCGAAGCATAGCTTAATCGGTAAAAAAATAACTTTACTGTATCTAAGGCATACTATGTAATATGCAGTCTTATATCCCGTCTATGTCCGTCTGTCAACAACTTTCGGCTGAGGAACTACTAGAGCTATGAAGGTGGTTGAGCGTTCGAGAAGTCTTGGCGAAACCTCACCAACGACATATAGATCATCCATATTGGAAGCTCGCTTCGCCTCACTAGATTTTTATAAAAGCAATACTGCTTTTATCCAATGTATAAGTATATTTACGTGATAGTTTATGCAGAGTTTCCTCTGCATCAACTAAGAAGTTCCTACAGGGAAACTTTATACAATATTTAGGCGTCAGCAACAAGTGCTGGGAAGCCTTATACAATCGCTATGTCTGTATGTCGACAACTTTCGAACCAGGACTGCGAAGATAGTTAAGGTGTCCCGCGACTGAGCTCCAAATTACTTGTTTCCATATACCATATGTAGATATATTTTTAAAGTACAATATAACATGTTAAATAAAATTTTTATTAAAACGAAGAATTGTTACAAGACTACTTCTAATATACGAGAACATCGTATAACATCAACAAAAGCATTAAATTAATATTATCGACAAATGAAAATAAAGCTTTGTCTCAACCGAGACGAGAGTCTCGACAAGTCTTGGTCTCGTCTCGAGGGATAAGCCTTGGTCTTGGTATCGTCTCGAGTAAGTCTCGATGCATAGTGTCTCGATCTTGTCTCTATTCCTAGACCTTAGTCTCGGTCTCGAAACAGAGACGAGACCAAGACCAGTCTCGGTACCATGCCTATTTTTGAAGTGTAAGTACTTTCATTCTTATTCTTACACGACAGATATTATGATTGATACGCCTAACGTAATATCAACTTAAATTGAAGTATGTAGGGAAGGGGTAGACCCAAAAGTTCTAGGTCCTGGGCTGATGTCGTCATATCAAGTTTATCTGTGATTCGCTAATCGCTAACCATAAATTTTGAATCAATTTTTGTATCTGATAACTACGTATGAATACGGGTTGGGACAGTCAACATTTTTCTTACTTGAGAGGTCAATGACAAACAATCAAAACCAGGGGGGGTGCTTTGGGGTTGTTGCGGAGGGGGGGGGGGGGGGGGGCTTTAGAAATTAGGGGGACTATTTGCCAAACCTCACAAGGGAAAAAATAATGAAGTTAAAAACAGGTGGTAAGTGACCGACCGTGTGAGGAGAATGAAGGGGGTCGATACAAAATAAATTTACAATGCGCAAGACAGTGTATCGATGTAAATAGAAGAAAATTTAGGCACATTAGTGCTGAAAGGTTTTCGAAAATAATTATACATAATCTCAATCTTGCTAAGGAAAGTCACATTCTGTTTTCACAGTGCAAATGAGGTTTCACACCTGACAAGTTTCCGCTAAAGTTCGCAGCACCATCAAATCCCGAAGAAACATTTGATAAAGTTACGTTTCTCTTATTTAATTCTTCTATTACTACGTTTGTTACTGTATCTGCTTTTATACCGCTCATCTTAGTGAACGTTACGATTTTTTCAACAGGTAAATTGGTTTTAGAGTCAATATAACGAACGCAAATGGAAAGTTCCGAATTATTTTTTTATATTCGTTGATTCATCAGCAAGCAAAGAAAATGTATTTCCTTCCAATGCTTTCATTGTCTCGAAATCCATAACATCGCTAATGCAGTGCACAAGCTCACTAGTTGCCTTACTAACATATGTGGAACCTTCGCTATGAGATAGAACCCAAACGTCCAAATTCTTATTACATTTCCTTACTACTCGCGATATTAAGGACTTGTATTTTGTGGTATGGGTAATTTCTTCTTTCGCTAAAATGTAGTCTCCGAATGGGTAATGAAAGACATTCGCGATTTCTGAGTTTTTCAGTTTCACTTTGACTTAGAACTAATGATGAACTAGCTTTGTCTTACCTTGAATTTCCAAAGTAACGTAAAAATACCTCACCGCACCGGCAGAGTCGCAACTTTCCTCTACTTCTCAAAAGTTACGTTCACTGATCGCATGATTTTAATAACCGTGTGTGATTTGTCAACCAAATTTTACACTATGCAGTGACATATAATTCAATGATCCAAGGCGGGCTAAGCCCCCCCCCCCCCCGGATATGCCTGAATTCGACACTGGTCAAAATCTTGCAAGTCAAAATTACAAGAAGAAATTCAGCACCAGCAGGGATTTTTTTGCTAAATTTTTAGGTGAGAATACGCTTCGCTCGTCGTAACGACACCTTTCGCGTACTGTCTCATATACCCGCACACTTCATACCCTCCATTACATCACTTAGTACCGGTATGCAATATCCTTTCTATTTAGTCATACAAGAACTTGAATGATACATTAAAAGAACTGAATAATACGTTATGAATACCGTAATTTATCTGGTTTCGTTCAACTGACATTGTATATTTATATATTTAAAGGAAAAAGCACAATGTTTTCAGTTAAATATAGCTGCTTTTAAAAGCTCTGAACCATTCTAAACAGTAGGCTATTTCGTGTTATATGCGTTGTATGTTCTCTGGCAGATGCGTGCTACAGTTTTATCGTGTCGTTTCTCGTGGCTGCTGCCAATCCCACTTGAACCTAGTGGGGATCCAATGTTATTTATTCTTTGGTGTTAGGGGAAGACTGCAGTCCATTCTGTTATTGACCCAAAAGAACTGAAGCGAATCGAAATAGACGACAATGAGATGAAAGTGTTTGGCATTTTCTTTATGCTCGTTTGACGTTGCTTTCAGTCGTTGAGCATGTGCTAAGATGATAATGCTCGGGCTTTTTCTCTTTTTTGATTCATCAGTCAATACATTGCATTTTTTGTGACACTTTTTTTGTTTAAAAATCTAAATCGGCATACCTAGTGGGGTGATCGTTCGAGAATGGAGTTAAACATAACTTGAACAACAAATAGGATGCCATGAAAGCAACAAAAATCGTAAGAAAAGTGTACATAACAAAAGTAAAATAAAAGTTTTAGAAAATGTAAGTTATATCCAGGGGTCGAAATTAAATTTTTCACGAAACGGAACGCTTTACCTTTGTTAACATGTTGTTGCCTCTTTTTGTCAGTGATTTATACAGTGACGAGACGAAACAGAACGGTTACAGATATTCACGAAACGGAACATCGTTCCGGTCTGCTCCGGTCCATTTCGAGCCCTGGTTATATCTAAAAACTTTTGAGAAAGATCATTAAAAAATCGAAAAAGAAAAAAAAAAAACTTTCATAAAGAAGACAAAAAACTTGGATGAACTGATATAGACACACAGTTCATTTATTTTATACTTGTCAAATTAACTCGAATGATCATATTAACATGAAGCATAAATGTTATCTTCCCCCCGGAAAATCGAAAGTATTACCTTTCTTAAATGTAGACAAACAGCTGCAATGTTCCCAAATGGGAACTGAATGGAAAGGTTTCTTTTATTTTGAATCCCCATACAGTTGTACCATAGACAAATTATTTGTGTTTAACAGATAGTCCCAATACATGTATCAGTGGAAAGCTTGCAATGTCAGCTGCAAATGGTGGCATCATTTTTCAACATAGTCCCCATTACGGGCAACACACTTGCGCCAACACGAAACAAAATTTTTCGTGCCGTCGGCGAAGAATTGTGGTGGCTGCTGGCGACACCATTGCCGAACTGCTGCTTCCACCTCCGCGTCACAACTGTACCGTTGGCCCGTAAGGTGATCTTTAAGTTTGGGGAAGACCCAAAAGTCGCAGGGCGCAAGATCCGGACTATAGGCAGGAGCAAAATGTCCGTGAACTTCAGGCGCTGCAGTGCTTCCTGAGTTTTGTGGTTGTGTGCGGACGAGCATTGTCGTGGTGCAGAATTGCTTGTTTATCTTTGCGAGTGCGTTGCAGTCTGGCCTTAGGGTGTCACCGTAGCGATCTGAGTTTGTCTGACCGTTTCGCAGAAATTCAGTATGTACGACCCCATCCCAAAAGAGGGTCAACAACATTTTGCCAGCAGATGGGACAACTTTGATTTTTTTGGCGGAGTAGAGGACGTGTGTCGGTACTCCATCGACTAACGCTTCGTTTCCGGGTCGTAATGGTGTGTCTACGACTCGTCGCCAGTAACAATTCTGCGAAGAAAGCCGTCATCTTTCAGTTCATATCGCAGGAGCAGCTGCTGATAGATTCTCTTCCTCGACTCTTTCATGTCAGGCGTCAGTTGCCGTGGTATCCAACGAGCGCACGTCTTCTTGTAACGCAGATGGTCCTTAATGATGTGGTTCACTGAACCAATGGAAATTTCGAGCGTTGTTGCGATCTCGTGTTGCTTGATCCTACGATTGCCCCGAATCAACTCGTCCACCAGATGTTGATGATCGTCATCAGAGGCCGTTGCGGGCCGTCCACTTCGGTGCTGATCATGGAGATTTGATGCTTCTTGATTTTGCTCTTTCACAGTCCTTGCCCACCTCCGCATAGTGCTGACGTCAACACAGGCATCCCCGTAAACTGCAGTCATACGGCGATGAATGTTGCTGGGTGCACAACCTTCCGCAGTCAGAAATTCAATGACAGACCGCTGTTTCGACCGGACGTCATCACTGGATGCCATGGATTGCTCCATTACTCTGGAACGGGAAGAGAGAGGAAGGTGAAACAAGTGACATTCTAGAGCTTAAACATCAGTGCATTAATGATAAACAGTTCAGAATGTTTACAGTACTATTGACCAAGTAGTGGGCCTAGGTTCATTAATTTCTGAATGCCCCTCGTAACGTAGACTTATACCGCCTACCTACTTTCGTCTGCGCTAAGAGGATCTTTGCAGTTGGGTGGCTCTGGGGATTACCTTTAGTCACTGGTTCTTTCCACTAGTAGCCCCCTAACGGCAAGGTTCAAGATTACATTTTCCTAAGCAAAAAAAGTGAAAAGTAATTTTTTTTATGCATGACTAAAACGAAAAGCGTGGAGTTCTTTCTCATATACAATCACTTTATAAATTGTTCAGTTGGCACACCCCATGCTTTTCGTTTTAGTCATGCATCAACATTTTTGTCTTCAAAAAGTTTCTTCGTGTAGTTTTTTTGAGTTATTTCGGTGTTCGGATACATTTTCTTAAGGTAATTTGTCGTGACTCAAATCCTAAAGTGTTCTGCAACCAGTCAAACCCCAATATCGGTGCAAGCTAGTATTTATTTTAGGATAAAGAAGTCCATATGGAACCCGCATGGTCCCGGGTTCAATCCCTGGTTTGGGGCTCACTTTTCAGCGTCCACCCAGCGTCGTGAGGCAAATGGGGAGTCACGTGAATAAAGACTCGATCTAGAAAGCTCCCGATACGCTTGCTCGTGGTCAGGTGGCGCGCAGTGCTGATCACACAGGCATCACTCAGGTGGACGCAGTTCCATCAACCGCGGACAGATGGCGGTGGGGCAGGTTCAGGACCTTTCGGTTGCTTTTAAAATATATAAATATATTAAAGTAACAATGGAATATTGTATTGTCACCCGATTTACGTCGCTTTGGAAAATTTTATCATTGTATGACGTCGGTAAATGAGTTAAATTAACATTGCAAGATTTGAGGACACCTCGAACCATTGTGAACTAAAGAAGAAAATGTAAAAATTGTCTTAAATATCAGAATTCAGTATCGAAGTCTTGTGCCTGCAACTAAGACTGCCAATTCAAAGTCACCTTTTATTTGTTTAAAAAATCTATAAACAGTTTTCATAATTATTAAATTGTTCGAGATAATATTAACACCACGGGATAATTTAAACCCCTGTGGTCCAGGCGGTTACGTTGCGGACTTCGTATCGGCAACAGGTAAGCACACGTGTTGGAACCCCGCTTGCGACCATCCTGACTGAAGCTTTTTAGAGTTTCCCTAAGTTTCACAAGGCAAATGCCAGGTTTGGCTGCTACATTGCCCTTCCCTATCCCGCCTAAGCCTATGCTACCCTACACTATACCTAGAAACCATAAAAAAAGATTCAAATGGATATTGTATTCTTATCTAGTTATTTTAGTTTGATCACCTATTCTTATCTATATTAATATTATATTGAAGGGCGATTTTTCAGACCTGTTGTTAGTGAGAGTTTCTACCTTGTGGTATTTTGTAGGTTGCTATGCAGTATATGAATAGCTAAAACTTAAACATTTCCCGAGAATAAGTCTAACAGTGATGGTCCCAAAACGGTCGTTTAACATATTACTACATATTTACGCATACATAGTTGTAGTGCAGGTTGAAGCCAGATAAATCCTTGTTCCTAAATTCAAAAGTAATATAACTCCCATAGTTTTAGTTCATGTATCGAAAATATATTAAGTAGATCGGCACTGAAGATGTATTTAAATTCGAGTACTACCGTCGGCCATACTGACAAATTTTCTAAATTTGTCTGTTTAATCAGACGAATGTAGACTTGTGACTAGCCTATTAATGTTAAGTAAATAAAAATCTTGGTATATCTGTTCTATAATCGAGAACGGAAGACAGCAACATGTAATAAATGGTTAACTTTATTACGTAAGTATTTACACGACTATTGATCAAATATTTGTGATTGTATTGCATAGGTAAGCGCAACGTTTACCGTAAATCAGGAAAATATATTAAAACGTTCTAAACGAGCAGGTGACCTTCTAAGGACGGGACCTACAGTTTTTGTTAGAATGGCCTCCGAACCAGTACGCTCAATTAACCCCGGCAGGATTTGAACGCATGACCACGCTCAAAGAAAGCTAACGCTCTAACCTTTTGGCTAGCCGAAAATTTTTTATCTACCTACATAATAAACTAGAACACAATCATTAATAATATCATACGTTCAAACAGTTATAACATTACTGTTTTTTTTTTTTTTTTTAAGATAATATTTCAAAATAATTTAGAATTTACAGATTTTAGGAGGCTACTTTGGCTCAGAGCGGATGGATAGCGATGGGGCATTGGTGTAATGAAAAAAGTGGGGGAAACATGAGAACCACGAGAAAACCCATGGACACGGTTTTTGTCTATCACGAAGCCTGCATGGCACGAGCCGGGGTCGAACCAAGGACTACAAGCACCAGAGGTGAGCGCTCCACCATTGAGCCACGGCAGCCCCGTTACAGTTTCAAGTTTGATCATGAAAAATTCGAATTTACAACACTACTTTCTTTCATGCAAAAAGGTAAGGACTTGATGATGAAGTCACCATTCTGAAGAATATGCAGTGCGTAATTTCGTAGTGACTTGGGATGGCTGTTCTACAATATTTAGAGATACCATTGTCAAACGCAAAAAACTGTGGTCTGTTGACAAATAAATAAACCTGAAGTTAACATTTCACCTTTTTTGATGAAAAAAAAAAATCTTCCTGTCCTGTCCTTGTAGAAAGTTTTGTAAATCAATTCTCTCGAGTGATGTCTGCTCATTAATTTGTTGGTATATCATATTGAGGTACGTATTCCAGTAAATTTTCGAAAGAAATTCAAGAAAGCATTAAACTTGGCACTGGCAGAGATGTAGTACTTGTTGAAGTGAAGAACATATCAAAACTCCCAATCATTCCCGACTGTGCTTCGGCCGCCATTTTAAAAAATGGCGCCAAAAATAGTTTTTTTTTAAAAATTTATCTCGTAAACGGTGGTCTGTACAGAAATTTTTCAGGAGTGCAAAAGAAAGATCGTATTTTTCTCTTTCTAAGTCGCTATTACCATTTTTCGCCCAGAACGAAAGGTTGCAAGCTATCACCGGTTTTGGTGTAGCAAATTTCAACTCAATAGAAAAACGAGTTTAAAAGAGATCTTTTAACTACAGGGATAGGCAGAAGTCTGGAAAACACCTCGTAAGTCGAAAATGCTTGGATGGAGTAAGACCAAATGTTGTATATCAGTGATTGGGGGATTGGCTGCATGTCGGCCATCTTGAAAGTCGCCATCTTGGATTTATTTTCGAGAATTTTAAATGGAAACTCCATTGTGTGGAATATTGTTTAAGGAAAGCTCGTTCCCGGAAATTCAATACGAAGTTGCTTTTAACCTACGTTTATTTGTTTAGGAGATAGGGACTATGCGGTCTGGGATTTGGAGAAAGGTAGTGGTTCATCATTCTGTCGTTGGAGGTAATTCTGGCGAAAATTGTGAACAATCGCTATTGCTGTATGTATGGATCAGACACACAGTGAGACAGCTATGACCTAAGTATGACACATGTCTGGGGTATCCTTCAGCGAGCACTCTTTCAGGAAGAGGGAGGAAGGTAGCGGTCAGGACCATTGTCTAGGTGCTATGCGGATATTTGGCTAGTGAAGCTTAAAATCCATGGAAAACATCAGTCAGTAACCTAGCAGTACGACTCGAATCTGTTTGCCTCCCCAATGCCGATCCAGAGTCCGTGAACGTAACAACAGGGCTACAGAAGTTGGAAATGTTTTATTTCTTGCCATTCTACAAGTAAAAAAGGAAAGCTTGATTTTATATGTTGAAGTCTAGTAATTTTTGACTTCGGCCCGTCACGATTCACCCATTTGCAGCCAGGTAAAATTCACAAACCTCCATGTCCCTGCCGGAATTCGAACCCGGGACCTTGGAGTCGTTGGTCGCACGGCTACCCGGTCGACTTCTACAGTAGATTAATATTTAATCCGTTATTTTACTTAATAATTTTCATCAAGGAAACCCTATCCAAGCTCAGTGAGCTCAACGAAATTCTTTGTTAGTTTCATATTACAAATTACAATACTTTTGTGTTGACTAGAGCGTGTTATTATTATTTTTCTTTATTATTTCATTATAATGTTATTATTATTATTGGTAATAATAATAATGCAAAAGATGCTGTAACATTTTGTGCACCACCTGAGATCCAGACCACGAGCTGCCACTTCTCTCAATCATGTCACGCACAGCATCATTATTACTGACAACAACAGACGTGGATGGACGACCTTCACGAAATTCATTACTGAGAAATGTGCAACCACGCTGGAATTCGGAAAACCAATTGTACACATTTCTATTAGATTGTGCTTCATTCCTAAAAGCCAAATGAAGTCACTCGATTCATTGTTTCGGTGTTAAACTGCATTTAAAACTATAAAAGGTCATTGCCCGAAAATTTTCTCGCGAAATTTTCATTCCTCAAAGAAAACTACTACTTCCAGCTGCTGTGAAAAGCAAATGCATAGGCGTATACAAACAACCAAAGATAATTTAAACATAGAAAGACCTATTCTTTCGAACTTCATAATAGCGGAAGACTAGCGCCACTGTTGGTAGTATTTTGCAGAAACTTTTCCAGCAGCGCAAATCCTTGTCATTCATACAAAACGTTCTAAAATAGTTAATTTCAAATTACAGTTTACGCTCTATAATCCCTGTTAAAGTAATGTTGGTTTGAGACCGCTACTTGTAGTCTTGAGATTTTCCAGGGATTTTCTGTGTCACCAGGCGAATACACTAATTTTACCTCATATAAGCCCATGGCCGCTGCCTTCTCTATCCCTCTCCCTAGCTGTGATTGCGAGGGACATTATCTCTCATATGTGACGGGCTTTGGCTAGAGTTACAGCTCAGTCCATAAAAGAAAATTTCAAAAATTAACGCTGTACGTGTTTGAGAAAGTAAAACCTCAAATCATTATCATTTATTTATTTACGTATTTATCTTTTCATCAGTTTAATTGATTATGTAGGTCTACTTTAATACATGAAGTAAAATTCCTGTTCGAACCTTTTTAACTTGGTTGAGTAAATTCTTCATTGAAGATGAACTGAGTTTCCATTGGTAATTGTATCAAAAGCTGTAACCGCCATTTCATTTTATAGATGTAAACAAAGCATCTCTTGACACATGATTAGATCTACGACCTGTTATGATGACAATCGCTCTTCCGCTTTTGTCAAATGAAGACAATGAGTTTCTGATGAAAGGACCATAAAAGGCCTGTAAACAGCGTACGAAAATCATGTCCAGTTGAGAACTCATCTGTCAATCTTCTCAAATGTTGCTTATTGTTTTGTATTACGTAATAAATACATTTTAGAGAAAAGCTTTTATGTATAGAGAAAAGTCACAATAATCGAAAAAAGGTACATCAAAGTTAATTATCCGCGAGAGGATAATCGATTGACCGCAGCGGCCTTGTCGTGTGTTCCATGTGAAAAACAAATATACAATTTATTATTGTGTCAAGTCTAATATATTTAGGTCAAAATTACATATAAACGCCTCGTTATGCCTAGCATGTTATGAAATATTAAGTATTTTTTCATTAGGTTTATTGTTGATCTAGTTCATTACTTATGGTAAAAGTTGTTTAATTTACCATTTGGATAATAAATATATCAATAAACCTCCTTTTAAGCCCGGCAAAATGTTTTGGTTTGCGGATTATGTGCAATTTTCATTATTCGCGTCCACACTGCCAGCCATTACTGCGGATAATCGGTACTTTGCTTTACTGTTGTTTATTTCTGCTAAGTTCTGTTTTCGTATATTAACTCAGGTACCTAATTAGCATTTCCCATATTTTGAGGTGAGAAATGCTGTCCCGTTTTAACGGCAGACGGGACGCTTTTCTCCCGTATTTAAAAAATTCGCTTCTGCCATGATTACAACAGTCCGCAGGATCGTTCTGAACTCTGCGTGAGACGTGAGGGTTGACACTTTGAACACTTGCTGTACCGATGTACTTAGATATGTGTTACCGTAGTCACCTCGCATCTTCTATTGACAAATCTTGATTTCGTAGCATTGTTCTAATTTCAGTACTGTGTGTTTTGCCGCATACTGTAGATGATGATATAGACAAATATTATTATTATTATTTTTACAAATACAGATTTCACAATTTGCAGTCCTGCTTTTTTTAAAAAATAATAATAAAAAAGTTGAATATTGCATTTTGACAACGGTACTAAACTCACCGCACACTTTGTAAAGCTTTTGCTGCTTTGCAACAAGGGTTAAAAAGAAGGGGGGGGATCATTTTCTTTTATTTAAATCGATTTTTTTGTTTGAAAATGTTTTTGATTTAAATAACTGGTGGCACTGAAAAAGCTACTAAGTTAGTTTTTTCTTTTCAGATATCTTAATCAGTAAAAACTAAAGTAAAGTTCACGAATATGTGGTGTTCTGTGCATAAGATATCCATGGAAAATAGGCGATTACAACAACTTGTAATAATTTTGAAGAGGAAGGAAGATATAGCGTTACTTATGGTATATTTTACAAAGAAAGTTAACATGTAGGAAACTTGTATGTTACTTTCGTCGATATGCGATGAATGGTTTCAGAGGGGTATATCACGTAATTGAGTTTAAAAAAGAAACAATTTACAGTGTTTCTTTGTATCAACTTTCCTTCTAAAATGATGTATGTGTCTTTCTTTCTTCCTAAGCAATTGCAAATTCTATAATTGCAATTGCCTCTTTTCTCCAGGCTACATCTCCCTAACGAAATAATCTAGGATTTAAGTTGACTAAGATAACTTTAGTTCATTTCACTTGGTTTGTAATCCTCAAAATTTTACTATCAATTTCGGAAAACCTCATGACAGTGTTACATAAAGTGTGAGAGCTATTTTGTAGTCACGATCGTTCAGTGGTAGAGCGCGCACCTCTGGTGCGTGATGTTCCCGATTCGATCCCGGCTCGTGACTTGTGGTAAACGAAAACCGTGTGCGTGAGTTTTCTCAGGGTTCTCTCGTTTCCTCCCACTTTCTTCATTCCACCAATTTTCCCATCAACATCTATTCGGTTTGATCCAAAGTTGCCTAAAGGTCTTAGATAAAATTCAAGTCAATGAGAGCTATTTAATGCAGTCAAATCAATAGAGGATACGCAGCTTTGCATTTTGATCCTTCAGCATACGCATAGTTAATGCGAATTGTAAACTTATAATGTGAATTACGTTGCTACGTTCTCTTCTAAAATTTTGCCAATCAAAATGAACCACCAATCAAATAGTTCGTTAAAATGCTAGGTCGATCACTTTGGTTTAGGTTTACATCGTAAGGATTAAAGGGTAAATTTCAAGTTTACTACGTTTATGATTCAAATCACAGAATGATTTAAACTACTCCACTTCATTTCTACTTTTTTAATTTAAAAAATCTATTTTTTTTTTAAATCATTGGTTTTAAAATCATCTGATTTAAATCACTTATCAATGGACCTTGTTTGCAACTATTGAAAGGTGATCCATTCTCTTCTCAAATTCCTGACATGAATCCTAAAGGAAATCTCCCTCTCCCTTCAGTCCCCCGATATGAATCCTTCAGAAAATATATGTAGCAAATTGATGTCAGATAAGAGATGGTGAAGACGAGACAAAACTATCACAAGAAATCTCGTCCAAATCGTGCGCAGTAAGCTAAATAAAATATTAAAATTAGAAGATCAGGTCACGTGATATTAAATGTCCTTATCATTGATTTACTCTTAATTTCTTTTCTATTCCAAGGGTCCGAATATGTTTGTTCAAATGAAATTCCTGGAAGTGACGACCTGAACCTGAGATAAATGAAAAAGGAATGAATCCTGGGAGTGATCCATAGTAGTTTGGAGTAATTGCTGTGTATACTATATACTGATTTGTACCCAGGCTGCATCTACATATTCATAGAAAATGAACAGTGGGCATTTGCACTGGCAACATGTTACTAATATTCACTGCAAGCATTATGAAGCGTTAATTTTACATCTATATCGAATACGCGGTGGTGGTTCGCTATTATCGCACTTAGAAAGTGCAACTGCCGGCATTATCTAAGAATCCTTGAAATATATTGCATGTTGCATACACATATGCAACATGGCACACACACACATCCTTTACATATTGCTTAAAAATAATCCTTAATTTGTGAAGCATATTAGCAGAAATTTCTAGTTACCATCTGTACCGATACTTCTGCGAGTATGTACACGTCAACAGCAGTTTAAGTACTATCAAAATTATCGATACTCAAATTGCATCACCGTGAAGTTCCCAAATTCGAGCTAAAATATTACATCAACTCCAGGTGAATTTTTCTTTACTTCGAAACACCCCATCACCTCTAATACCAGCCACTAAGTAACTGTAGAATAATTAATATGTAGTCTATTTCAACTTACCCCCAGCATATAGCAGATATGTTTGATGGTTTTCTAAAAAAAAACACATAGGGTGCTACATACGCATTATGCAACCCCACAGTACTATATTATTGATAAATGAGAAGACTTTCTAAAGTACTAAGTTTTTAATGCAGATGTTACTTGTATTGATTTTGTCGAGATTTCGCATTTCAAGTGCTTCCATCACGCAATTCATGCCAATTGTGCTTCTTATGGCACTCTTCCAAGCCCGAATATTCATGTGGATTATGGGATTTAAAGTTACTTATTTAAACTTAAATTAATTTACTCAATTTCATTTTAAAAGTATGATTGGAAATAGTCTATTTTGCTCCTGTTGTGGTCTCCAACGTCGTAACAGACTACTACAATCAAAATTAATTCCTTTAAGGAAGTAACTAAATCTATTCTGAACCGCACCGTAAAAAATCATTACAATTATCGTTTGCTATTGCCTTGATTTGGGCTAATTCTAGTGTTTATAGCAGTCTACCTAGAGTTGCTAATAAATATTGAAACATATACCAAATTTAGTTCACACATCTAATTGTAGCTGTTCAGCCTTCATATGCAAGGTTGATTGATTTAAATCAACGATGTAAATCAAAAATAGATTTTTTTATTAAAAAGTGTAGAAATAAAGTGCAGTATTTTAAATCATTCTGTGATTTGAATCATAAACGTAGTAAACTTGAAATTTACCCTTTAATCCTTACGATGTAAACCTAAACCAAAGTGATCGACCTAGCATTTTAACGAACTATTTGATTGGTGGTTCATTTTGATTGGCAAAATTTTAGAAGAGAACGTAGGAACGTAATTCACATTATAAGTTTACAATTCGTATTAACTACGTGTATGCTGAAGGATGAAAATGCAAAGCTGCGTATCCTCTATTGATTTGACTGCGTTAAATAGCTCTCATTGACTTGAATTTTATCTAAGACCTTTAGGCAACTTTGGATCAAACCGAATGGATGTTGATGGGACTATTGGTGGAAAGAAGAAAGTGGGAGGAAACGAGAGAACCCTGAGAAAACTCACGCACATGGTTTTTGTTCACCATAAGTCACGAGCCGGAATCGAATCGGGAACTCCACGGACTAGGGGTGTGCACTCTACCACTGAACGATCGCGACTACAAAATAGCCCTCATACTTTATGGAATATTGTCGTGAAGTTTTCTCAAATTGAAAGTGCAATTTCGAGGGCTAAGCCAAGTGAAATGAACTAAAGTTTTCTTAGTAAAAATGAATCCTAGAATATTTCGTTAAGGAGACGTAGCCTGGAGGAAAAAAGCAATTGCATTTATAAAATTTGCAATTGCTTAGGAAGAAAGGAAGACATGCCATTTTAGAAGGAAAACTGGTACGTAGAAACATTGTAAATTGTTTCTTTTTCGAACTTAATTACGGAGTTCTGAAACCATTCATCGTATATCGACGAAAGTAACATACAAGTTTCCTACATGTTAACTTTCTTTGTGAAATATACCATAAGTAAGTAACGCTATATCTTCCTTCCTTTTCAAAATTTTTACAAGTTGTAATTGCCTATTTTCCATAATTATCTTATGCACAGAACACCACATATTCGTGTATTTTACTTTAGTTTTTACTGGTTAAGATATTAGAAAATAAAACTTAGTTGCTTTTTCAGTGCCGCCAGTTATTTAAAGAAAAATCATTTAAATAAAAAAAAATCAACAGCCAACGTTTAACAAGTTAATTAAACGTTTAATTTGCTCTGATTTGATTTATTGTTTTATTTAGGGTTTGTGAAGACATTACAATCTTTAACTTCCTTTGTTCTGAACCTATTTCAGCACCAAGGCTCCACACATTTCAGAGTTATTAGTCTTACTGAAAGCTCTTTACAATTTTAGTTTTGTTGTTTACAATTACTTCTTACAAACTGGAGCTGGAAAGACCTATAAAAGACCCACCAGATACCTAAGGATTATCATTTCACTTCAATCCGAAAAAGTTGTTACCTCTTCCTATCCCCTCTGACTTGGTTTTGAGTCAGAGGTCCAACATCTACCGCCGACTAGGTCTGGAGTCGGAATATTTAATCCTCTCTGACTTGGTTTGGAGTCAGGTTCCATCTATCACTTATCTCCTTACTAAACGGACCTAGATCAGAAGCACATATCGCTACCAGTAAAGAGGTGAACCACTAAAATATCTCGATACAGCCTATGTTCCGGGCGGTCTGTTAATCAACTTATTATACTTGTATTTAATTGCATATAGAGGACATTTTATAATAAAAAGTGTCGGTAAAAGTCGACCGTCTCCTTTTTCTTATTTATTAACCACAACACCATCGATTCCAACGGTCGAAAGGCTCTACCTAAGGTCTGTTAGCTATAAGCAACATGAAAGATCATTGAGATATTTAAACATGAAACTTTGGTATTGAATAGCTTCCTTATAGGCCTATGAGGACTAGATCAGTTTCTTCTCAAACTCGAGGATATTTAAAGTTGAACGTAATATTTATATAAATGTATCTGCGTTAGGAAAGGATATAGAGGAAGCTAATCAATACGTGTTTCATGTTTAAACATGTGTAGGCTATATGGTCTGTAATATTCACAGTATTATATGTTAAATATCGAAAATTAGTTGTTTCGGGAAACTGTTCTCATTATCTGCGAAACGTAAACATATGATAGAAGGAAACTGAATGACAGAAATACACCTGTTCAAGTAAGGTCTTCAGGAGGAGCCAAGCTACAGCGGACATTTTTTTAATGGTAATTTTCAGCGAAGCACTTTACATTGGATGCGTGGTGCGTGGCTGTGAACCAATTTTTTCATGACGGACGCGGCAATTAAAATGTCAAGTAATATTTTAAACGAAATCATATTCGAAAATAACCCTTGTACAAAGTGTTCTTACTGATGGTATAATTGTATTCATGTTGATTGCAAGTTGTTCTTTCTTTTTGTTTTGTTTTACTTTTCCCCCGTTTTCCTCTAATCTGTGATCAGTTTGCTAATATTATTATTTTTTACGTACGAATTTTGTGTCTTCAACCCAAGTTGGTGGCCTTCGCAATACAGTAGCAAATCTCCAACATAGCTTCATAGGAATACATATGATTTCTTTTAAGTGCGTAAATTGTACACACACACGCGAAAGTTACGCATACCTTTTTACTTGCATTCGTAGATATATTAACCGATCGACAGTATTCGTCCATTACAACTGTTAGGCATTGAGTGAAGAAAATATATAGATTTTTACATAATGTAGGCAATCGGTTGTCCGCATAGTACCATCGCTTTGTGTACGCATGGCTCCGGGTTCAAATCGGTGGAAGGGAGTAGATCATAGTCTATTTTAACAGAAACTGTTGATCTCGCTCTTAGGAGCACACAACTCTTAAATAGCTGGGAATTTATAATGTTATTTTATAGTTCGATATGAAACATACCGTCTCTCCTCCCATTTAATGGAAGTTCAGATTTCTTCGTGCGTAAGGTTTTTTGACTACATAGAAAGAAAGCAACGGAGAGAGGAAACTAGTGTATTATTTATATTCCGGTAGGAAAACATTCCCGAAGATTGTGCCTAAATGATGTAATGTGAAATCGTTGGTACCGTAAATAATAATAATAATTATTATTATTCGATTGATGAGAACACACAGGTCTAACAGCCATCATGTTGTCTTGTTCTAACATCACAAACTTATAAAAGTTGATTTAGAACAGGAAATGCGCTTGTTTTATAATTGCAATGGTCTGAATTATTAGTTTGTTGTAGAGAAGGCAAGAGATTTATTTTCTGAATTTCTGTGAAAGTTTTCCACCAGAATAAGTACTCATAACAACCCATTTGAAGAACCATTTTTGGATTATTTTTTTTATTAGCCGTGTTACGTTAATAGTGTCTTATTGAAGAATAAATAAAATTTGCAACATACTTGTGTCTTTTATTAACCCCTATGGGGTAATAAGAGACTAAGCTGATCCTTTAGATTTGGTTGAAGAAAGGATCTGTTGGAGCATTAGTAGACAATATCTAAAACCTCAGAAAGGTTAAACTTTCGTAACTGCAGTAATTTTGAAGATACAGGTTTTAAGATACAGACGAAATTTAATTTGCAAATTATCATAGACAAAAAGTCACACAATTGGAACTTCAAAAAGTAAAGTAAAATATGAAATAATTACAGGAGATGATAGAGAACATTATACTTTTTCCACCCAACAAGAAGTCATTGTGAAGGAGATATGATATTCTACTGGAAATATTCCATATTTTAGCGTTTATCCCATTTCAGAAAATGAAAATATTTGGTCACTGTCGTTATAACGATGAACAAATCAAAGGGGAATCAGTTTCATTTTTAGATTTGCATGTCATCTTTCAAATGACATAACATTTTCAGCTGTTCCATGCAGAATAATGAATATAGTGAATTACCTGGGCCCGCAGGGCCACCCAGACGAGACTTCTAGCCAACTTAGGCCACTTTCGTCCTTAGAGTATTAATTAATGAATTGATGGGTAAATATTTCTTATTTAGTTTAATTAATCAATCCCCAGAACCGGATCCGCACCAGAGCACTCCCACCCCTCAAACAAGCAAGCAGGAATTATTAATGTGTTAAGTAACTATAATAGGGTATACTTGGTGTGTTTACATTGGATGTGAACTGGAAGCGTATAGAAAGTATTTATTTGAGCACTTGTGAATTAGGTCTAGATTTGAATCAGAGTTTAAATTGCACAGAACTGTAATTTGGATATCTAAATATATGTGTCAAGTAAGGTCTTAATAAAACTATATTGAGTTATCTGGTGTGATGAGATTTGAATTTGCCGGGAAGTAAGGACCTGGGTTTCTTGAGCGAAAGGAAAAAGTCTGTAGGTTAGACTAGAGAAATTATAATGTCACTCAAGTAAATCCTTTTGTTTGGTATTTCATCTCGCTTCGCCGAATCCGTAGAACGTTGTTAGATAATTTAAACAGTTGTTGTTTATGTGCATATATTTAGTTCTATTCTGAGTATTTAATCTTCATTCGTTTACTGTCAGAGATGCTTCAGTGCTTGAATTCTTCAATGTGTTGAAAGGTTCATTGCCAATGCATATGTAACAATCTATGAATCTTACTATATTATATTAAAATGACGTTTGAAAAATTCTTCTGCGGTCTGGTTGGGAACTGTTTGTAGCTTATCCATGGAGTTTTATGGAAGCGTTTGAGAAAATACGGTTGAAACCAAATTCAAAATTATGTTAGTATTTTCTCTGATGTAGTCAACTTGTATTTTTGTAGATGACTTGGGAGCTGTCTTGCTTAAATCGGGGGCTTGTTCGTTTCTGATTAAGTTTGTTTTTGATCTATATAGCTACTTTTCCTGGTCTGATGTTCTTGCCTTGGAGTCTCAGCGGACAGTTGGAGGCCGCAGTGCGATGTCCCTACTTTTTGCATGTACCACAAAATGTTTTGCTAGGTGGGATATTACAAGTTCTACTTAGATATTTTTTTCCACATTTGTAGCAGGAAGGTAAATTTGTACACTTTTCTCCAGGGTGATATTGTAAGCAGATCGAACATGGATAACGATCGTTGTTGATTGAGTCTTCGACATTAACGTTTGAAACCTATTGTTATTCCGTTTGTGATCAGTTTGCTTACAGGTGAATAATCTATTTAGCGGAAGTGTATCTTTGTTATACTTTATCCTTACAGCATTATTAATTGGAATTCTGATGAATTAAGTATGATTTAATGTCTTCAACCTTGGTATTAGTGGGGATACTCCTAATTACGCATGAAAATGATGTTTTGGTTATAGGATTTATGTTCTGAATTTTTTTCGTCACATATTCGCCATCCAAAATCTGGTTCCGTAAAGGTTTGAACAAACTTCATTTTGCTTGAAGAGTCTTCGAAGTGAATCTTGTAGCTTGAAAAAGTCTGTGTTTGATAGACAATAATGTTTGTTAGGTAATTTATCAGTAATGAATTTGTGAAAGGTCAAAAGATTTTTTTTTTTTTAGCTCAGGTTTAAAATTCCGAATAATGATTTCGTTTTTGTTCGAATATTATCTTCATTTCTTTGTTGAATGATTTCCTTTGAACTGTCATCATTTATTGGTTGTATCTTTGTCTGAATCAGATATAGTAGTAGAATATATGGAACAGAATGGATTGGTAAAAGTACGTTGATTTTTTGGTTTGGCTTATTGTCTCTCATTAAGTTTGGTGGAGGAGTGGCTGTTAGGAGACTGAGGATTAGAACTCGATGAGAGGAGAGAAGGATTAGCATTATTCTTGGTTTCTGTATTTTCTTCCTCTTCTACAGCCTTTACAGTCCGAACTGGTGCCTCACTGTTCTTCTACACCCGCAAACTTCCTACATTAATTCAGAAAAATACTTTATTAAAGGGAAAAAAGAAAAAATGAATTTTCAATCAAATAGTGTTATGCAAAGTAAGTGAAACTTACATAGCCTCTAAAGACGAGGCCTGCCTCTTCCATATGGGTATCAAATGGACATTGTACATAACTTCTCTGTTTCAGAAAGATATCGTATAAATTTTCTTTGTACACGTTTCGTCTTCTTGAAATATAATGAATCGGTTGAGTTTTAAGCTGTAGACGTATATTCCTACTTCGATCTATTAATATGTGGAGGTAAACATAACGTATCTATATTCATAAAGTATTGTGGCTGCAAAAGATGTTGATCAATAAAGGCCTACGTACACTTACCTGATAGTTCAAAGTTCCAGAACATTGGTATGCAGACCGTCGTCGTTGTAGTCCAGCTGAATTCTACGTCATCTTCTGACATGTTTTGCGGAAATAATCCGGCGTGCGTGAATGCATCTTCGACAGCTCATCGTAACTTCGCCGTTGTGTGATATCGTTTGTTCCGAATATTTTCTTTACGAATCTACCAAAAAGCATTATCAGGTGCTGATAAATCAGAACTTCTTGGCGTCCAGGCAAGAACCCACTGACCTGGAAAGGTCCCGTTCAGGTCATTCATTATGCACTTGCACGTAACAAACAGTTTTGGTCCCATTTTCCAAAGGTCCGTTACTGGACAGAGTTATCGGGACGTACGTGAATAATGGTTGGTGCGTCAACTAAAGCAAGGGGGTATTGTTATTATGCAGCTGGACAGAGCTCTTCCCACATTTTGCCGTGCAAGTGCATAATGACCTGAGTGAGACCTTTCCAGGTCGGTGGGTTGAAAAGAAGTTCTGCAGATTAACTTCCTCCCTTTCCCTGACCGCCAAGAAGTTAGAATGTATCATACCTGACAGTTATTTGTGGAAGGAAAATTTCTGAACAAACGATATCACACAACGGCGAAGTTACGATGAGCTGTCGGAAATGAATTCACGCATGTGACGCCGGATTATGTCCGTAAAACACCTGCCAGAACATTGTGTAGAATTCACCTGTGCTACAACATCGACGGCCTGCATAGCGATGTTCTGGAACCTTAAGCAAATGCTTTTGAAGCTCTGCATGTATCACATCCATCTACCCTATTATATTTAATCATTTTCAGATCTCCTATCTAATCTGTTCATGTGCAGTCTGCAGAAACTTGTGTTGAAAGTGAACTTCAAGAATTTTACAACGCGCTACATAATCCAGATGTGTCACATCACAACGAAGTAGTTAAACTGCTGAATATGATGATTTTTTTCTCAGGAGTTGGTAACTTTCAGATGCAGCATGAGTAAAGCGGTTGAAGATTATTATAAGTAATTTTGAGACACGAGCGAAGGTGAGGACTAATATCGGATAATATTTACGAGATATAAAGCAAGTTGTGTTGTGTTGAATTCCCTAAAGCAGTAAAAACTTCACCGGACCGTCCCGTTCTCCATAATTTGCGAAGACAGGCAGCTGTAGATGTAGAAACTGTATGTTTAAAAGGATTGTCAACCAAGCAATCAAAACAAAACAAAATATGTACATATTTAATTTATTTTAAGTGGAGATAGTATATAAATACGCATTGTATTCTTAAAACATTATTAACTTGCGCCATACGTAGTATCGTTGAAGTTGACAGATTCGAGAGAAAATAAGTAACTTACCAGACTCTTTATAAACATTCTTTTTTAAAGAACACAAAGTACCAGTAGTAATAATGTAATTTTCACTTCTAATTCATACCTGCAGTTGAAAAAATATTCTGTGAGGAGAATAGAAAATTCACATGTATGAGTTTTTTTATTAGTATTATTAAAATAGTCTGACAAAGCTTATACACTTGACTTTATTATTATTATATATATAATAAATCACAGCCATATTCAATCCACTAGTGGATGAGGTCTCTCCCCGAAGGGAGGAGTTGGTCTACTGCTCCCACGCTGACCAGACAGGTTGGGAGAGGAGAGCCGAAGCTCTCACTGTGATCGCCACTGTCTTTTATTCACAGCAGCTCCCCAGTTGTCCTCACGATGCTGGGTGAACACCGAAATATTTGAGCCCCCACCGGGAATCGAACCCGGGACCGCTCGGGTCGCTACCGACTAGGCTACGCAGGAGCTTATATATATATATATATAAGACGTAGTAACAAGGTAACAGTTTCGGTATTTTCAGAAGTTCTGAGACTTCTTCCTCAGACGAAACATACTTAAACAGTAATCAACGCTATGAGTTCATAATAAGCACAGAAGGCCAAGAGATCCTTTCTACATCATGCCACAATCACAATCTGAAACACCAGAAGTAGACAATTACCAGACATAAAGGCATTGACAGACTATTTTTATACAACGGGCCCATACTTCAATTTTAATAAAGACTACTGATGACAGGCTTCTTATTATTGGTTTGATGCATCATTTAGTAGCGTTTTTCCCCAATGGCAGAAGTTTTTATTTTATTACACTCTTTATATTAACTTGCTCTGTAATTATCTCTGGTACAAATGCTGTAATTTTTAACTCACTTCCCATCATCCGATTTCTTTGAAATTTTGTAAACTTAATTGCTTCCGATGACGATACAATATTTAATCATTGTATTGAATAATCCAGTTAACAGTAATAATTAATTAATAAAATAATTGGAAATTATCCTTAAATACACGTAACGCCGCATCTATTGTGTGAAGTTCGGGTTGCCGGTCTCGTAGGGAGTTGAATATTCATCTATTATACATAAAAAAAATAATTAAAAAGGGATTTTTAAAAAATACGCTTTTTTTAAAATGGACTAAAAAGTAAAAAGTAATAAATTGAATTAATCTTTTGAATCGGAAAATAAAAGTGTGGGTACTCTTGCTTACCTTATCATAAAATCATATTACCTAAGAGCACCCTCGCCTTTATTTTCCGATTCATAAGATCAATTTATTATTTTTTACTTTTTAGTCCATTTAAAAAAAAATCCTTTTTTAATTAATATTTTTCTCACTTGACACGAGTAGGAGAAAGAAATTACCTTATCAACAAACAGGGTTTGGATTGTTATAACCTAAAGACTTCTGTAATATGCATGCATTTATGCCCTTAAAATTTGCAAAATAGGTCTGTGACCTTAAAAACTGAAAATATGACCAATAGGATATATGAAAAATTTAAAATGACTGACAGTTAAATATATATATATATATATATATATATCAAACACATTTTAAAAAAACTATATTACATATATTTTCATTCATACACGCACGAATAATATTTGAGGTAATTATTAAGAAGAAGCATTCTTTTCTGAAATGAAGAATCAGAAGAAACTAAAACTTACAAGAACATCTGGTTCTCAGAAAAATGTTTGAAAAGTACAATGCAGAATATGCACAAAAAGTTACTTCACATCAGCTCCATCGTTACTGTTGCACTGAATTACAACATGCATTTTCACAACTTCTTACGACTGTTACGTCTGACTTTCGCTATGACCGTTGAAGTTAGAATGGGGAGGATAGCGTCTAGGCCCAAAATTGTAGGTACCATTGTGATGTTCACGTGGTGGACTGAGAAAAGCTGGGAAAGCTCATTCACGTCACATCCGAGTTCATCCGAAGTCAGAAATCGTAACTGCTACACCACATGATTGGGTCGGAGGCATATTTCACAAGCAATAAAACAGAAAACTGTTATTCGTTGATGATAGACAGGATAAAATCCAAAAGCTTTTTTTTTTTTTTTTTTTTTTTTTGAAAGCGATAAAATAAGCCGAAGCATGCGTGACCCATACGCCCGTATATTAGCCCTTCTCTACATAGGAACCTCCGATGGCCACACACTTTTCACATCGCGTTAGGCAACTGTGGACACCTTGCTTGTAGAAGTCTACAAGTTTGTTCAAAAGCCATGACTTGACCTCAGAAATCAGCGTGCCATCATCGTGAAAGTTCTTTCCAGTGATAAATGACTTCATCGTTGAGAAGAGGTGGAAATCATATGGTTCGAGATTAGGAGAGTACGGGGAATGAGGAAGGATTTCATACCCGCAGGCCCGTGCTTCTGTCTGGGCAACATGCGAATTGTGAACGGGTGCGTTGTCGTGCAGGAGGCGGACACCTTTTGTCAGCATGCCATGCTTCTGGGTTTTGATAGAATCCCGCAGTTTGCGCAGCAGTGAAGCGTAATTGCATCCTGTAATTGTGGTACCCTTCGCCAGGAAATCAAGCAGTAATAACCCATGCTGGTCCCAAACAACCGTAAGCATCACTTTGCTCGCTGAGGGTTGGACACGAGCATTCTTTTGTGGTGGTGAGTCGGCATACTTCCATGGCTTTGACTGGGCCTTGGTCTCTGGGTCAAAGTGATGGACCCATGTTTCATCCTGATAATTAGCCTTATCAAAAAAGTCCTCCGCGTTTTCGTGGTACAGGTTCAAATTCGCCTGGGAGCACTTGACTCGTTCCTGCCTCTGGAAAAGTGTAAGTAGCCGAGGAACCCATCGGGCAAACCCCTTCCGCATGTTCAAATTGTCATGAATGATTTTGTCCTCAGACCCCACATTGATCTTGACATCGTTAGCTAGTTGGCGCATAGTTATGCAGCATTCATGCAAGATGAAGACTTCCACTTGCCCAATAGTGCCTTCGTCAATGGCGACTGGGGTTTCCCGGGAATGGGGTTTGTTTCTACTGAAGTCCGACCACACTTGAACTGACAGTGCTTCACTACGCCACACGATGGGGCATCCTCACCATATGTCTCCTTCATCACATCAAATGTTTTCTTTGGTGTGCGGCCTCTGAAGTACAGAAACTTGACGATTAATCGGTGCTCAGTTGACTCCATCACTACACCTTGCTTCACTTTCGGACCTATAAAACAGAAACTGATCAGAGCTACGAGCTGTAAATTATCAAATCACTTATACATATATGCAGGATTACACCTGCGAAATTACATAATTCTACGATATCTGGAAGTGTGTAAGGGGAAATCTTTATTGAACGACCCTCGTAAGTCAATAATATTAGTATCATTTTACCTAGTTAATGCTGACAGCAGTTATTTAACTGTCTAGTATAGTAAAATTGGTAAAGAATGCATTTTTGTAAATATTTGTCTAACATTACACGTTATACATGACGCTCACACTGTGGAGGTGGCGTGGGTTCGTGTCTATTTCACATCTGCCAGCCTAGTTAAGGTTTTCCAAGGCTAGAATTATGTTGAGACTACACGATCACGATTTAAGATTGTGAAATCCTATCGTTTCCCCTTCCACTGTCTGGTAGTTACTAACTCATGTATTCGGATGTTGTTACTCATTTCCTTTTGGTTGGATTCCGCAATTTATTGAGGCAACATTTTTGCTATAACTTGTGGTTGATGGATTGGGCAATGAGATTTCCATGAATATCCGAACTCCTGTTCATATTTTCCATCCGTTCAGTAACTTATACCTATAGGCCTAGTACCTGACTGTGTGGTTGAAAGACTGTTACGAAGAAAAAGTAACAATACTAATATGGACGAATCATATGGAATTGGCGGTAAGATACCCAAGTTGCTACAATTATCGAGTTCATGTGAAAAAATACAGAATTGCACGTTTCTGTGAAAGATTTCTCACCATTTACACCAAAATGGGTGCAATAGGAAGATTTGAAAAGAAACAATGTGTTTATCTGTACCTATGATCAGTTTATGAAATACGTTTTTGACTTAAAAGCAAAACCACATTTTCCCAACAGTAAAACACTTGTATGTCCTTCTTTCTTTACTTTTTGTGTGCAAAATGGATTGTATTCTTGGGTCTTTAGATTTTTGCTATCATACACCGTGAACCCAACTCACGTGAGGAATGACGATCATAATTTCAGAGAAAAGGAAAAGGGACGGTAGCGGATGAAGGGCTTTTATCATCACGGCTGTCTCGACATTAAACTAGGCAAATTAAGACAACCTAAGCCAGAACACACAGGGTTTTGCATTGTGTGCCTTCGTATTGTACTGTTTTAATATAGATTGTTCAGTGGTTATGGTTACGGACTTCGGCACGGTACTGGGGATGCGAGCAGGTTCGAGTTCTAGTGCCGACTATTCTGATTGAGGCTTTCTATCGTCTCCCTGTTTCACCATCCAAATACCGGGATGGTAACTTAACAGGCATGTCGCTGTCTTCATCTTTGCCCCTTGATGTGCTGCTCGCCAAGGACATTATCCCTGACACATGCGACGAGCTTAGGCCATACCTGGTTGTCTGATCCATAGAGAATAAATAGATACGTCGTCATTCCCGAATTGATCCACAAATAGAAGCAAATGAATATTACAGTGACAAGTTTTCATCACGCTCGGAACTGGAAACAGTTCATTTTGGGAATTCTCTTTAGAAAAGGAATCTGCATTCAAATGATTTTAATATATAAATAAGTCCATTAAAATCTTAAGCATCTCTTGTAACAGCATGTATCAGTAGGTAATGCTTTTAAATATCTTCTTAATGCTACTCCACGTACGGTAGCTCATTTGTTTGTTTCTATGTTGACCTTGAAGGATACAAAATGAATAACTTTTTATGACTTGTAACTAATTACTAACAGTTTCAACATGCAATGTTTGCTTCTGTTGACAGATTACGAAAAGGTTGCATGACACGGCGATCAGTGTAAAACGATTTGAGACGTATTATCCATGAGTATACTAACAATGGCTAGACCAGAATTTTCTTATAAATGATGAAGAAATCTATAGTTTTAAATATATCCATTGGTATAAAATTAGTCCCGATATTCCTATAAAAACATTTACTGTATGCAGTTCGACGTGGTTAAATGTATTTTTTACTATGTTAGAAAATTATAGGAAAGCAAAGGCGAACGTGCTCAACGCCAGAATTGTTCAAGCAAAATTTTCAGAACTTTTAGTTGGTTACGGAGATACCATAAGCTGATAAAACTTTCGGACCAGTTTTACACATGTTTCAGAAATGTTAAAATAATGTAAAGCCCCTCGTACACGATTCAATAAACATTGAATCAAATTCTTGAACAAGAAGTTGGATGAGTGCGTACACGATCCAACTGGTATAATCAAAGAGTTGTATCCAAGTAGTGTTGAAAGTGCTTGGATGGTGCTCGTACACGATTCAATAAGTTAAGCGGAAGTGTGATAGAGCCAAAAGCACGTGAGTCGATTTGCACTTTCTGCGTTGAAAGCAGGAACATGGAGTGAATGTTAAACATGATATGCGTCGCTTTTAATAAAATAATAACCTGATTAACGGCTGCGATTCCGTAGTTGGTGATACCTCGAACATCGACTTTTTATTGCTTTATTTAAAACTCTTTTCAATCCTTATAAATTTCTATTTATTTCCGGTTACACGCACTTCTATAAACATCTAACGACAACTAACAATCCAAAGTGAAAATGCATATTTTATTATTATTTCGTTACATACGCACTCCAGTTGATCAAGATAGCGCCATGTGGAGGCATACTAATCGTGACACTTCGTGTCGGAATACATTTATTTGCGTTCATTACTACATGCAGATTGTAGGGATGCGGCGGTATATTAATAGCATTGTGTCGTATTATGAATGACACGTTATTTGCTACAAAAATCATGACCACAATGCTGAATAAGCAAAGGCGGGTTAAAGAAGGTTAGATTTTTTATTATATGCGATGCATGGTTTAATGTGCTCGCTCACCAACGTGGAAGCAGCCAAGTAGTTCGAAGTACTTTTCGCTATTCATGTACGGTTTAATTTGCTCACTCACCAACGTGCAAGCAGCCAAGTAGTTCCAAGTACTTTTCGCTATTTCATACACAAATTAATGTGCTCACTCACCAACGTGCAAGCAGCCAAGTAGTTCCAAGTACTTTTCGCTCTTTCATGCACGGTTTAACGTGCTCGCTCACCAGCGTGGAAGCAGCCAAGTAGTTTCAAGTACTATTCGCTATTTCATACACAAATTAATTTGCTCGCTCACCAGCGTGGAAGCAGCCAAGTAGTTCCAAGTACTTTTCCGCTATTTCATGCACGGTTTAATGCTCGCTCACCAATGTGAAAGCAGCCAAGAAGTTCCAAGTACTTCTCGCTTTTTCACTCTAATTTAATACTTCCATGACTCGAAACTTTGTTATATTTTAAGTTACAGCCCTTCCACACACGTTGGAAAACATTACATTTTTTCATGCCCTAAAGTAAAGTGTACCCAGATACTTCTATGTTTAGCAGCTTTGAACTTCCTACATACAGTAAATAAAAACTCGACCTTTCCACATAAATTATGAGCAACTCAGTGGTACTTTAAATATTAATATCCTACTGCTTCTAAATACAATACGAACTTTATTAGGAATTATAGTAAACCGTCTGTATCAATTTCTATTGCAATAGTGATTGTACAAAAGCTACAGAAGAAACATCAGGTACACTTTACCTCAGCAAGATGCGATGGAATTTCTTGTAGCGATACTTTTTTTATTTTATTTTGATTTTCTGATAATATCTTTATTTCGCATCATAAAAACAAGGCTTTAAAAATTCCCTGCTCCATGTTAACATCTTAATTTTTAGCATTCCGGAAGCACTGTTATCACGTGTTCAAGTCACCAGCGATGTGATTGGTAGATCAGTGCGTTGAATTCAATAAAAATAGGACAGGTTCTAAATAGGACGAATTGGATGAGAAGTCTTGAATTCAAGAGATTTCCTGTGTGGAGTCTCTGACTCGTGACGTCATTTTCATCCAATTGCTTGTTCAACGCTCTTGTTCAAGCTTTATTGAATCGTGTACGAGGGGCTTAAGACGATAGGCCACAATGTTTTTCCTAAAGGAACTCATTGCTATCTGCATAGCAATAATCTCAGGAAAACTTGTTCGTTGAATTGATTGTTTTTACGGAATTTACGCATCTCAGGCCTGGAGACGGTGGTGGAAGGTAGTTGGGAAGGGGTACCATCCCGATATTTTCCCGGTGTACCAGGAGAAACCTCAGTTAGGATGGTAGGCCGCTAGGATCGTTCCCACAACCTACCGATTGTTAAGCCAATACTGGACCAACCGAGCTCTATGATATTGCCAACAGTGCTTGAAGTGGGAAGAAATTAAAGACGCTGCACATTTTGATAAAAGAAGTTTCCACCAGAAAGTGTCTTCGGTAAATCCATGATAGAATTACCCAAGGCTTTTTTTTTTTTTGGTGGGGGAGGGCGACTATGAATTTTGGTTTCAGTATAGACATCGTGACATTCAATTGCTAATACCAATTTATGAGATATAAAATATCCAATGTGATTGGATGAGTTTTTTTTTTTTTTAAAGTGGGGGTCATAGTCGAAATTCGGTGTTATGGAGTGATGTGTATATGGTACCATAATACTGATGTTTATACTTATTCCGAAAGTCATTTCCATGTGGCTGAAAACATTTATGTGCGTTTATGTAATTTTATGGATATTGTGTCAACAAAGGAAATCAGTAACCTGTACGTAAAATGCTTTTGTGTGTGTGACTGTGCAAACTGAGTGGCCAAAGTAGTGTACCGGTACAATGTAGACAACTATGGCACCGAGCCGCCGTAGCTCAGTGGTAGAGCGTTGGCGTAGCATTCGGGAGGTCGTGGATTCGATCCCGGTCGCCGATCATCCCGACAGGATTTTTCTGTCACACTAGGAAAATGCCGGGATTTCACCTTCAACATAGGCCCTGACCAATATCTTCCCAAATCCTTTCCTGTCCTCTATTCCGGCCTGAGCCTTAGGTGCCTAAAGGTCATAAATGAAAAACATAGACAAGCATGGGAAATATCTGAAACTGATTTTCAAAGACAGCGAAATAAATTTATCTAACAAGCAAAAGAAACAAAATGTGTCGCTTTAGCTATACAGACTGACTGCATTACTTGAGTTTTCAGCAGAACAACTTGTGTAAATACTAAAACAATAATTTTCTCGTGACACAATAGCATAATATTGATTTTAGGGTTCATGTTTTTATCTATATACAGTAGTATCTTCTTCCAATCTAGTATTTTTTCATAATCTTTGAGCCATTTTTTCATAATCTTTTTTCATAATCTTTCGTACAAAAATGTCTATTATAGTTTCTTTCATACACAAAATTGCTTTCAAATATGTTAAAATGTTCAGCATGATAATTGAAAATCTATGTTTTGACATCTGTTCTATCTTTCTTTCTCTTCACTTATGCTTCTATGATTTTCAGGTAAAAAAAAAAAAAACATTGTTGTAAGGATCTCCTTTCGGGTAAATTGTTATCTTTGGCGGACTTGACAATTTATTTTCATGATTATGTTCATAATATATGAATATAGAAATAATAGATTGAACCCAAAGATGTATTGGTCAATATTGATATTTTGAATGTTTATGGGCGCTGCAAAAGTACTTTTAAAGTATCAGAAGCAGAACTGTAACAATTATCCCTGGTCTCGCCATTAAATAACATATATTCATAATATAAATCAGTTGTCTTCTCGTGTCGAAAAGTCATACTGTAATACTTATTTTCTTAGTCCGCTGTATGATATTGACCTAGTATTACCATCGAGAGTTGCCCATGGGGGCCATGGGACTTGCACGTAACATCGAGAGTATCTGTTCTTCCCTCTTGATAGAGAAATGAAACGAATTGTAATTCATTAAATCTGTTGTTCAACATAAAAGTTGAAACAGTCAGTTTCTTTGTTACCGAAACTTAAAATAAACTGCATTTAATCGCAAATCAGTAATAAATCTAATCAGTAAATTCAACTTAGATAACCTATATATTTAAAGAATGTTTTATCTCCTCAGAGACCATAAATGTAAGTCAAATAAATATGCCTTGCTGATAACCGAACAAATACTTAATTGAATGATGTTGGCGTTAAGGAATTGTAATGGTGCTTACTAGTCCGGAGGTTAAAGTCAAAATTTTGCATTTTTATAGGTAAAAAGCATGAATTGCATTTTTATAGGTAGTATTGGTACGCGTGTTATATATATATATATATATATATATATATATATATATATATATATGGTTCGATTCCCGGTGGGGGTTCAAAATTTTCGGTGTTGACCCAACATCGTGAGGACAATTGGGGAGCTGCTGTGAATAAAATACAGTGGCGATCACAGTGAGAGCTTCGGCTCACCTCTCCCAACCCGTCTGGTCAGCGTGGGAGCAGTAGACCAACTCCTCCCTTCGGGGAGAGGCCTCGTCCACTAGTGGATTGAATATGGCTGTGATTTATTAATATATATGTTTACACATAAAACTAAATTTTAGACGGTGGGATGCGATAATTTTGAGCATGGACGGAATGCACTTAAAGTCGTCACTTTAGGAAATGGTTGCCAAGTTCCGTTTTTAACCTTTTAATTTTGAATGGACGATTTAATTGTAAGTTCGTTGAACACAAAACTTTTTGCCCCACGCTACAGTTGTCTTTTTATAGTTTAACCTTTTCCCGCCGGCCAAAAAATTCAAGAAAATTGCATATCCTCATGTGCGCGGCCCTTGTGCACCTCCCAACTATCGCATTCTCATGAATTATACATAATTGAAAGCATCTTTAGCATAGATTTCAAAGACATGCCCATCATATTCAATGTATAGGAGACAGAAGACGACGATGGAGCCGCCAATTACAAACATCAGTGCAATACAAGTTGAGAGTAAATTAATCGGATACCCGATAGAACTTGCATAACATCCTGTATTAGTTATTTGAAGTAAAATGAAAAGAACTTCACGTGCACAGCTGTAGTGCCCTTGAATCAGGACACAACAAATACTACATGAGCATGCATATTATCTCTTCATTTAACATTATACAACAAAATTTGTTCTTTTAGATTAATTAGAAGAGGAGGTGTAGCATCTTTTATCGATCTGTCCGAAAAAAAAAAAAACGTGCAGTTTACATGTAAAAAATTACACAGCAAATCACCCTCTTTCTATCCAACAAAAACATAAACAGTACTTCTGCAGTTAGTTTATTTGTTCTTTACTACTTTAGGACAGTCATGCTTCGTGACCACTTTGGGGACGATATGCTCTTCGTGGGGCATCAGAGGCATATATGATGCATATCACTTCAGTATAGTCTAGGCATCAGGTCTTAAAAATTGGCTTCTAAGGGCGAATCATGTAACAATTTGGCATCCGATATTTTTTGGATATATACCCATCAGTGATCACAAAAATGCCGGATGCCAGAAAAAATACCTCAGGGGGGGGAGGGGGCAAGGCGAAATTTTAATATCTTCTATTATTCACTATATTTCCGGAACCAGTAGAGATAGAGCACCACATCCAAGAAAAACGTGATAAGCCATTCGGTATCGGCAGTATCGGCCTCTTCAGTACCGGTATCGAGTATCGGTGGAAAAGTATTATCGGTACATCCCTACTTCCCCTGTGAGGTAT
>JAGDQP010000299.1:0-16236 GCA_022664845.1 Lepisma saccharinum
AGTACTTTAAAAAAAAAAAAAAAAAAAAAAAGTTCGATCTGTGAAAACAAAGTTAAGTCTTCTGCTATACTTCCTATATCGGTTTAGACAGCTAGTCTTAGTAGTGTGAAGCAGTGTTGCCAGACGGGGAATCTCTCTTTTGGCGGGGAATTTCATACTTCAGAGGGAGAAAGATAATTTTTAGATCAAAATGGCAAGTTGCGGGGAATTTTGAGGATATTTGCAGGTGACATCAATTTTTAACTAAACTCACTCCTACACACACAGCTACTTTCAGCAGTAATCCCCTCCTCTTCCCCCTTTTACAGGCTACTTTGATCCTTGACTTCTGGCAACCGTTGCTTCAAAATTCAAGTTGAAATTTTAGTCTGGCCACAGTTTGCTATATTGAAAGATAAGTTATTTGGAATCGACGTGTAAACAGTAGACCTAGACTATATATAATAATAAATAAATCACAGCCGTTTTCAATCCACTACTGGATGAGGCCTCTCCCCGAAGGGAGGAGTTGGTCTACTGCTCCCACGCTGACCAGATGGGTTGGGAGAGGAAAGCCGAAGCTCTCACTGTGTTCGCAACAGTATTTTATTCACAGCAGTTCCCCAATTGTCCTCACGATGATGGGTCAACACCGACATTTTTGAGCCCCCATCGGGAATCGAACCCGGGACAGCTCGGACTGAAGTCGAGCGCGCTACCGACGAGGCTACGCAGGAGCTCTAGACTATATATATTCCTATATGCTCTAGGGTTAGACGTATAAGTGAAAATATCTAAAGTGTTGAGCTCCAAGACTGCCCCGTTTGGTGTGGACTACGTGCAGCGAAGTGTTAAATCGCGGCTAGTGAACAGTGGACACTCTACACAATTCCATACATTTAACACACATATTTTCAGTTACAAAAACTTCTTACAATTATACAGCTCTCTGTTGCAATTTTCTATTTTTGGCCTATGGACTCCAAACTTTTTCACTTATATTCATTTAGATTTTATCTATTTATATATATACATTTTAACAGGCCATATTAGTGTAATCGGTTGAGCCCTTCATCCGCTCCCCGAAGATGTGACTAAACATTAATTATAATGGACTTAGCACTTATTGAATTACTGATGTTTTTGTGTGGGAATATTTCTCTACTTTTTTTTTTTTTTTTACCTGTCAATTGTGAATATAATTATAACTTCAAAAAGAGAATTAGGAAGTTGCGCATAATTTTCAATAATTTGAAGCTACATATGCTATGTGAGTGATTTTAACATGTTGCTTAAATATGATAAAAAGAATTGACTGATAGAAAGGTGAACCAGTAATTACGCATTTACCTTGAACATAAGTGAGGCGAGTTTTATTTATGTATTTACAGAAAACAATGGAAATTAAACGCGTATAAAGTTAATAGCAAATTTTCAACTATTTTTTTTCTCAAACTTGTATTTTTTTTCTCTTGTTTGATTAATATAATTATTAAGGCTTCATTGAAGATTAAAGTAAGCATGGTGCTTGTACTTGAACTTTTTCCATTTAATATCATAATTTTTAGTTGTTTTTTCTTCAGAGTTTTTACGTTTGGTTAACAGAGATTTGTTCGATTTTTTTCTTTTCATTTGGCGGTGAAATGTTAGACGAAAACGGGAATTTTTAGCACTGCGATAGGAAATTTACCTTTCGGGAACCTGGCAACACTGGTGTGAGGTGAGATTTGGACAAGTAGGCAGCCTGATGTGCTTACATTCCATTGCCATCTTATTTCTATGAAGATTATGCAAGTTTATTTTTTAATTTCACAAAAGCTTACGTATTAAATTTTTAGTTCTCTGTCCCTTTTATTCTCAAGTTCCTTTTTTTTTTCTTACATCATATTTGCTTCTTTCTTCCATACCTAGTAGGATAGGGTAACTTCGACAGTTCTGGTTCACTATTACACTTTCATACTCACCATGGCAACCTCACACACAGTTCCTTTCAGGCGGTAGTTATAAAAATATGGAAAAATATTAAATGCATGTGTTAAATAGGAAAATGATGTATATTTCGCTGCCAAAGTTACCCCATTGTACGGTATTGCTATTGTTGAAACTCTGTATATATACTTGCAGTATCTTCAGAGGCATCCGTACCTACGCTGCATCTGTGTGTGTTTTCATATTTTTAAAAATACTGGACAAATGGAAAGCAATAACGAATTTTTGGAAAGCGGCCCTAAAAATACGCGTGAATGTGAATCAAATGAACTATTTGAGATGCACACATTGTTTATTTTAGCTATAAGAAATTAGAATACCCGTAATTGATGACGTCATACGCCTACGCAATTACGAGAATTCTAACGTCTCACCTAAAATAAACAATAACAAAATATCGGATAGTTCATTTGATTTGAACTTTTGAATTTTAATTTACATTTAAGGCTTTTAGACAACTTTGGCTCAGGCCGGATGGATGATGATGGGATGAATTTGAATGAAGAAAGTGGAAGGAAACGGAAAAACCACGAGAAAACCCACGCACACGGTGTTTGTCCACCACCAAGCCCACATGGCATGAGCAAGATCCCTAGCGCCAGAGGTGAGCGCTCTACCAATTGAGCCACCGCGGCCCAGTTCGTTTGATACACTGTATCACAATTCACATGTATTATTGGGGCCGCTTTCCAAAACTATTACTGCTTTTCATCTGTCTAGTATCTTCAAAAATATGAAAACTAACACACACACGCAGCGCAGGTACGGAGGCCACTTAAAGTTAGGCTGCCAAGTCACTTTTAACCCGTCAATGGGAGAAGGAACGAAGAACGGCCTTGTCTTCTTTCAATGTGAATCCCGGCATTCATCTAGAAAGGAAAACAGGGAAAATCTCAAGTCAACATGGTAGAAACTGGATCTGAAACTCGGCTCTCTCATCTGAGACGAATATGCTTCCGCTTAGCCACCACGCCCAACTAAACTAGTAGTACTACTTAAGGGTGTCCGGAATTCTTAAAGTCGGAATTTCGAACTTCCGAATACACCTAGAACTACTATTTCTTTACAAAAAAAAAAAAAAAATCAATAAATCGTTGCTTTGAAAAGGATTGTGTACATGAATGATTTGACGATTCCAACCGTTCGAAGCCGTGACTTCACGTGTCATTTCTTCTTCATTCCGAGTTATCAGGCACCTTCAACTTCAATACAGATTCAACATTCCTAGGAACCAAGTATCAGTTTCAAAAACCAAATCTTCTGACACTAGGACTTATTGAATATCAGCCCAGATCGTGGAAAACCCACTGTGACATTATGTCAGGAATCATCTGATTCATGGCTATCCAATCCAGAGTGGCAATTCAGCCGCGTGTACAAGAGCAAAATCATTAGGAACGTTTTATGTTTTGCTTATTTTTCCTCTTAATTTTGATTTTTCTCTAAATTGCAACTATGTTTATTTTCCATTAAGAAGGATCCATAAATTTACCAGTAAAGTCCCTTATAAAAAGTTCTATGAATTTTAAAGATTAGGCAACGTTACTTAACGCAGATTTTTTTAAATTTCATTTGCATTTATTTCAAACTAAATACAGCTACTTGCAGCAACACGAAGTTTCGTCGATTACATTCTAAATACTAAAAAAGACTGATGAAAACTATCATTCAAACCTCATACAAGTTCAATCAATACATTCAGAAAGTATAGAAAGTTGTATATACACAGTGATGGAAGAAGTCAACAAAATACAAAAGCTATCTGAAATATTACAATTGGCGGGTGTGTATAAAATATTAAAATACAAAGTGCCTTAAGTCAACAATCGTGATAATTAATCAATACAATGAAATAATGCATCCTGCACACCCATTTCTGTTTCGATCTCAAATAACACAAAGTACAACTCTTCATAAAGTCACCACTATTAATATTATGACCTACCACATTATACACAAGCGTTCATCTCATCTTTTTCCATTTATTTTTTATTAACCCAATTCGGACGATTATTGACTCAACGCTCTTTGCACATCCACCCGCCAATTCTGCTCGAATGAAATTAAGCAAGTGAGCGCTGTGATTGTACTAACAGTCCCAAACGCCAAGAGGGTCCATTAATAAGGATATAAACTTATTGTTTTAATATAGCAGTGACGTTCTATAGTTATGCAACTCACTATAACGTACTTGTCCTAGGATCTTTTTTTTTTTTTTTTTTTTTTTTACACAAACGGACGGATAAAGCAGGATATAGCTTCCCTTATTGTTAGCAATATATATTCAAGGACCTGAACGAAAACCTACTCATGTGTTATTTCTACAGACTACAGAACATGTTTTATAATTTGAATTTTATTTATGGCCTTTAGGCATCCAAGGCTCAAGCCGGGACAAGGGAGAGAAAAGGGTTCCGACAGGGTCTATGTTAAAGGTGCGATCCCGGTATTTGCCTGGTGTGACTGAGGAAAACCCTGGAAAACCTCTCGAATGCCACACTAACGCTCTCCACAAGTTTTATAAGCCGAACGGGTAATTAATTTATCTAGTTTTTTATAGCCTTTTACAACGATGCTTGGAAAGCGCAAATAGCTACTTACTTTAAGCGCCAAAGGGTAAGTCAATTTAGTTTCAATTTTAATTTAATTTTTAAGTCAATTTAGTTTCAATTTTAATTTAATTTTTAAGGTCTTTAGACAACTTTGGCTGAAGTCGGAAAGATGATGTTGGATTAATTGGTGGAATGAAGAAAGTGGGAGCAAACGGTAAAATCCCGAGAAAACCCACATACACGGTACGGTGTTTGTCCACCACAAAATCCACATGGCATGAGCAGGGATCGAACCGACGACACCTAGCACCAGAGGTGAGCGTTCTACCATTAAGCCACCGCGGACCAAGTCAATTTAGTTAACTGACTATAGAGGTACTTGTAATCAATGGGTTTCCAGTTAGATACCTGATCGGCATACACGTGGATGAAGCCAGGGTCGTAACCAGTATAAAAACCTCAAGGGGCCTCAATCCAAGTTCTGTTCGTGTGAAAATAAGGTAGAAAAAAGGGTTACTTACATATACGAGGAATTTTAGCAGAAGCACAAATATTTCACACAAAACGGTTATTAACTTTCGCCAATGAGACATAATTATAGAAAAAAAAAGAGAAAGTTAGATATAAACTGTTGCATGAAGCGGCTGTTATTTAAAATCTGGAAAATATTTCTTTGTTTTGACAGTGGAGGCCCGACTTACGATATGCTAGGGGGCTGACCCTCAAGCCCCCTGTGGTTACGGGCCTGGCTGAAGCCCACTTTAAACTGTAGATCCTATCTTGAGGACATAATCTGCACCCGATGAAAGGTAATCAGTTCACCATAGGTCTGGGGAAATTTTATGAGCCCTCAGCCACGACTAGGGATGGCCATGGCTCCATTCGAAACAGAATTTGAGATCCAAATATTTAAATCCGGATCTCTCATTGAACTTGCGAATCCGAATCCATTTGACTATTTCTAGTCACGATGGCTAAGGTGAAAATTGCTCGAATTTCAGTTTCACTCACTAACACGAAGTTCCACGACGTCAGGGTGGCCGAGAGGTTCGCGTGGTCGCGGGTCAAATTCCTGTTGAGGTCTATTGAACGGAGCGATCCGGCATCAACTATAACAGAAACAACTGTATGTCCCGTTCTCAGAAGCACATCAGCTGGTTTATGACGTTATAACAATTCAATCAATACATGAATCGAAGTTCCGCGACCACGGGGTTGAATAAGCCATAACTAAATCTAAGATTGTCAACCGGCAAGGTCATGTATAGATAATGTGATAAGTGAAAACACATGAGTTATGTATGGAATAACATAATACAATATCATACCTTACAAATACACCAGGATGCTACTACTGCTTTTCACATATTAAAAACTCTCAACCCTTGGCAAGAACATTACACCGTAGATTTTTCACAATGTGCTACAACGGTGTTAATTTAACATACTAAATTTTAAGGAACTGAGAAATTGGGGATGCCACGGCTAATCGCTCGCTCAAAAAGAAAAGGAAAAAGTACATCGGCGCTTCTGCAGCATCCTACCCACTTCACAATGGCCGGGCAAAAGTCAACCTTGAGAACTTGCCAAATATCCACTACACTTTCACACGAGATAAGCACATGAACATTGACAATTCGTTCTTGGAGATCAGTGCCAAAAACCACACGTTCTTTTTCTGTCCACGTTACTCCGGTCACGTAAATAAAAAGTGCTCACGTGCCGACATACGTAGTTTATACCAGTTTCCTTTTTTTCCTTTCTCGTAGAAATTCGTCTACCTTGTTACGTCACAACATAATACAAGTATGACTCACCTAAAACCTTTCTATTCATATTTTACGTTCCTGCGTTTGCATTTCAAAACAAATTCCTGACTATCGAAATTAAATCAACCTGATATCATTAATGATAACGGTCTGCATAGCTTTTGGACAAGTGTGAATCACGAGAACTTCCGACAACACTTGTCATTCCATAAGTTATTAAAAAAAAAAAAAAAAAAAAAAATGGAATGTTAATGATTGCCAGAAGTCCCTGAGCAAGGTGAACCGATGGTGGTTTGCCATTTACATCCATCGGATGACAATGACGTTTCCCTCCCCTCTGTCAAGTACCAAGACTCACCAATCTTACAAAGATCTATACAAAGCTGAAACGAGTCACCGGGTCAAGGTTGGGATCAGGACACCGGGTCTGACCCGATTTATACCGTGAATTTCGAGAACAATTTAATTACTTCCTTGCGTTTGAACATTGTTTCTGTCACGAGCGACCAGGACCGGAGACATTACCCCACGGAGCACGAAAAATACGACGCCAAAATTCGAAGTTTAATATGTCTCCCAGACCGGATCATTCGGGTCCGGTTTAGGACCGGGTTAACTGTTCGGGTCAGGTCGGGTCACCAAAAGTGACCTGGTTTTAGCTCTGGACCTATACTTCTCTCTTCAAGTAAGAAGTGATTTTATTTATGACTTTTAGGCATTTCAGGCTGGGATAGGGTTAGAGAGAGGATTTCGGAAGTCGTCGGCCAGGGCCTAGTTAGTTTACCATCTCGGTATTTACCTGGTGTAACAGTAAAACCCCTTGAAAAATTGAGTCGTGATGGGCGGCTTGGAATTGTTTACAGAACTTTCCGAATTCTAAGCAAACGATTTACCAACTGAAAAACGGTCTCTTCCAGTACAGTATAAACAGAGAGAAATACATAGGAAGAGAGATGGATGTCCATTAACCGTACTTCTGAGGCGAAAAACAGATTTAGTTCCCTAGTCCCTAAGTTATTTTGAACTTTATTTACAGCTTTTACACACCTTGGCCTCAGGCTGAGAGAGGATGTGCGACGGTAGTTGGTCAGGACCTAGTTCGAAGATGCCACCCTAGATTTAGCATGTGACCGAGGAAAACTCCTTAAAAAAACTCAATCCGGATAGCCGGTCACTGGGGTTGATACTAAGACCTTCAAATTGCGACGGTCGCTGTTACGCAATTGAGCTCTCATCTCTTAAACAACTTCAACGATAGTCTACAACAAAAAGCTCTCTTGATTTCACCGAAAATTGGACCATCTTTTTCTCCTGCTCTCTTTAATTCAAGTTAGTTTAAAGCAGCTAGTGCTAGATGGCAGCACTACGTTCGTACGTCTCCTAGATTTTTCGTTGCAGGAACTTGCAATACTGGTACTGTTTGTACAAATTCAAGCCTAGAGTCCAAACTTTCAGACAAGAAAGTTCATAACCACTTCAAGAGTTCTTTTTGTTTGTTCAGTGCTGAAAGAGCTTTATGTTTATAGATTTGAATATTTACTACAACAAGGGATATCAACAATGAACAACAATAACAAATGGCACGGATAGATATCTTGAAATGATTATGAACTATCTTCTCTGAAAGTTCGAACACTTTCGGCTTGAATTTGTAGGAGCAACACAATTTGGTGCAACGAAAGAAAACAACACATTCAAAACATACGGAGGTAGTGCTGCCATCTAGTTTTATGTAAAAAAAACTGTCAAACTTTATTTGGCATGGGCCATTTCACAGATGTGTTCAAATCATTATTGTTATCTTAAATTTTACTGTTTGTACAAAATTACATCAGCATATGTTTTAAAATGTTATTGAATTCCTTGCTAATTTTATTACATTTTCCCTACTGTATAGTCTCCCAAATCCGAAGCCAGGCATTACACCCCACACCATGATTGACATCGGATGATTTACATACACATTGCATTTCTCCAGGTCAATGCCGAACATATCGTCAACATTCGTCAGTTGCAGTGCAACATATTTTCTCCCATTCATTAGAAGTCCAGTGTTTTAGTCCTTGTGCTTACTGGGAACTCTTCTTTGTATGATATAGCTAGAGTATCCGAGACCATCTAGAGACTTCTTTACTCTTTGGGCAGTATTTTGTCCTTTCTTCCTTGGTCGGTGTGACTTTTTGCCCCCTAAACAAAGAGTTCCTGTAACACTTCCAGGATGAACTCCCGCACAGTAACCAGCCACATTTATGCCTAAGTCTTTAAAAGTGACTTTTCTGTTCTTCAGAACGAAAGGTACGAGTTTTTTTTAATGCTTATTGGAGGACACCTCGCGTTTTCGCTCATTCCTTCCAACACTGTTTCGCTGATTCATTTGTTTCTTTCTCATCGCAATAAAGATTCTACGTACATATGTTTACATACAATAGCTCTACAAGAAATTGGTATTTGTTCATATCTTCCTTGCTCTAGAGGACCTTTCAAGTAAAGTTTACGCAGGGAAAGTCTCTCCGGTCTTTTCCATTATGTCGAAATTACAGAATATTCACAGAAAAATATAAATAGACAAACAAACATCTAAAATCACTTTAAAATGATCAGCTGCAACTGCTTAACATTATGAATATCGTTAAAAAAAAACAAAAAAAACAGCGTGTTAGATGCTAACTTGTTGGCGCAAAACACACAATAGCTATAACTCAAGCATGATCTGCAAAACGTTCCTACAATGCTGCCATCTGCGGTTCAAGATTGATACAAGTACACCCTATTACTCTAGTAGAACAGAAGTTCAGGATAAATATTAATAGTTTGACCGTAATATTAGATGTTATAGGCCTTCCAAATTAGATACGTAGAAGAAACTTTTTTTTTAATGAGTCTAATAATTTGAAGACATCTGTAGTATTTTGACCTCGGTCCGTCACGATTGTATGAATACAATGAATACAATGATAGTTAAAATTCACAATCATCCATGTCCCAAGCAGGATTCGAACCAGCGACCTCAAAACGCTAACCTGAATAAGATACTCAACCGGACTGCTTTTCTTTCAGTCACATTTATCAGGAGTCTTACAGCTTTAAGTTTACGAAACGCATTTCAGAATAAAAGAAAAAAATAGTTTGAAGGTTACCAGAAACACAAAATGTCCTCGTAACATAATGATCAGTATACACGATGTAAACAAAACACGATATCAACGAACCCTATGATCCAGTACTACTATGGAAAATTTCTTTTTGCTTTCTTAACATTTAAGCAGTTTCAACAAGCTCATGTTTCCCCAACACTTTTCTTTTTCTTTTTTTTTACAAATAATGCTAATACGAGGAATTGGAAACATAACTTCAAAATGTTGGTACAAAGCGTTACCAACAGCTTTAAAACCAAAGGATCCCCCCTCCAACTCTCAACTCCGCAATCCAGAATTACTCCTTCAATATTTCTTGAAATGTCCCTACCTTATAATATTCATTATTTAGGCATTAAAATCTAAGGGGGGGGGGGGGGATGGGATGAAATATCTTACGCACAGATCGAACTAAGCTATAATTCACATGGTGTTGCAAAATAACACGAGAAAAGCACCTTACGAGATTCCTGACATGAAAATAAGAAGAAAAAGGTACAGACCATGAAGCATATATAAATGCTTCGTTTCGGGGCTATATGCTGCCAAAAGTGCAGGAAAATGAACTCTAGAGCTCGATATTTCCAATACCAATTAACAGTAGAACTGAGGCGGCATGATCCCTTCAAAGATTTCAATTCTGCTCTATCCAAAACATGCATATCCCAGAATAGTTAAAAAAAAATAATGATGTATAGGGATTTCCCAAAGGAAACGGAATTTCTAGACATGCTCTGTAAACATGGAGCGAAATACGCACGAATAAGACGACATTCCGTATGAGTACAGATGATAAACTTTAGAGGGGAGTGAGTGAATTCTTATTAACGTCCTAAACGACCAGGTTTAGTTTAGTTTAGTTTACTGGCTTCTTTCACATGGCGAAGTTAAGGCTGAAAGAACCTTATCTACCTTCGAAGGACCGGACCACTGCGGTTTTTGGCAAAGTGGGCTCCGAACCACTGCGTTCACTGGACCCCGGCAGGATTTGAACCAGTGACCACGTGTACAGAAACGAGCGCTCTAACCTCTCGGCCACTACGAGATCGAAGTTAAACAGGGGACTGCAGCGTTTTAAGTAGTACAGAACATCTACCAGAACGATTGACGGAATTTATGAAATTTCACCTGGTCTGTGCTGACTGAGAATACGTGATTGTTCTACAGGATGGTGCAAAAATAAAAAAAAATAACCGAAACCACAAGAACACTATGGTTTCCGTTACCTTTTTTTTCGCACCACCCTGTACCTTGTATGTATATTTTATTTTGGAAGTCGAGGTAACATTTAACAAAACGAAGCTTTTAAGCTAAACTTATGGTCTGAATAGGAACTTTTTCTTGAGTAGACCGTCAAACAACCCCCCCCCCCCCCCCACACACACAAAGTGGGGGATCCATTACATCCAGGTACTTGTCCCAAAATTTGTCTGAGCAAATACGGTCACCGTAATCATACAACAGGTATTACGATGCGTCTGAACGGTAGCACTCGAAGAAAGAACAACGCATTTTGTAAAAACTTCGTACATATGACGTCACCTGCGTACTGATAAACTTCCAACCATGTGACTAGAGACAATAGTGTAATAGTGCAACGGGAGTGAAAGAATTTACTTGAAATCGGGAAAATACCGTATTCTTCTTCTGCTGTAATATCTACTGGAGTGTGGCGTATGACGCGATTACTGTATGTTACAAAGTCCTTTTAAGAGTAAAATCTATTACAAGAAAGCAAAATTGGCAACTGGAATGCAGAAATCTTGAGAAAGGCTGCTTGCAAAATTTCAGTTTTCTCCCAAAAAGTAAAAGAAAACGTCAATTGAAACAAGCCGGCATTTTTTATTTATATTGGCCGCTGATACCGAACTCAGAATTTCGTGAATGCGTAGCCAACGCTCTACCAACTGAGCTACGGCCGCTTGGTGGTCATTTGTCCTCCTTTCGGCCGGAAAGCCTTGCTTTTGACAGTCCTGCCCTGCCTCCGGCTTAATAGCTGAGCCGAACGCTGATTTGTTCCTTTTTTTTAGTTGTATAATTTAATATATTTATCTTCCGATCATTCTGATGGTTTTAATTTCAGACATTTTCAGAATTGTTAATATTTAGCCGCTAGATTACTTACCAAAAAAAACTAAATCTGGCTGGAACCTCCCCCTCCCTTTAATACCTTAATAATTTCCATAATTAAATCTGAAATCCACGTAACAGCGAAAGTAAGAGTGGAATATGCAGTGAGATTTTAAAGCCTTCCTCAAGAACAAAGTTGTACTGAACGGTACTCGAGGAGGGCGAAAGATCAACAATAAAAAGTTTAATTTTTCGGTACATTCTATAGAATTTCACTACCAACGTTAAGTTAGTAACTACAGTGAACCAATATAGCTGATAGTCTTGTCCTATGCTGTTTGGAAACGACGTAATCGTTACTCCCACGGTTTAATTATATTTCAAATTATCTATTTATAATTTTCTATGTAAATGTTATTTCACACTGTTTATCATCAACCAATCACAACAAAAAATATGGTAATTTAGAAGAAAAATAGTAAACCTTTTTAAAGACATACGATTTTTTACGCATGACTAAAAAGAAAAGCACGTGGCGCTCTCTCGTGTACAGTCACTTTATAAACTCTTCAATTGGCGCACTCCATTCTTTTCTTTTTAGTCGTGCATAAACAAAATTACATTTTACTTTTTAGTACGAATTGACTACGAAAAGTATGTGTTTACAAAGTTTTTATAATATTTTTTTTTTTTTTTTTTCGAGTTATTTCGGCGTTCGGATACTTTTTCTCAAGCTAATGTTTTGCGACCCAAATTCTTAAGTATTGTACAACCAGTCATACGAAAGATTGTTGCAGGCCAGTATTTATTTTAGGGTATATATTAAAATATATGAATATATAGAAATATTTGAAAGTATCAATGGAATATTGTATTGTCACTCGACTTAAGTCGCTGTGCAAAATTGCATCACTGTAACACGTCGGGAAATCAGTTAGGGTTGTACTGTAAGATCTGAGGACACCACGAACCATTGTGAACTAGAGAAAAGAATGTAAAAATAAGTGCATTTTAATCTTATTTACCTTGGTGGTTAATCATCGTGTACGGTTATTTAACAATCTCCTAATGGCCACCCTGTATACAGTACGTAAAAATTAACATACAAACTTCTTAATTTGTTATGATAAGGAAAACCAGTGACTAAACGTTAGCTGCCAGACAAAGAGAGTTAATTCACCAACGTAAACTAATTTTAGAACAGCAATAGATGTTTTTAAGAAATGTTAATGAAAATGCGAAGAATTATCAAAGGCTTACTTACCTCTTATTGGAAACGGCTTCATCATTACGATCCGGTCTGGGTTTGGAGGCATAATGCATCAACAATATCTCCGGCAATAAGCAAACTTTATGACAGCGTCTCGATAGGGTTACGCAACTAAACTGTTTAAATACACTTTTTTCACAAGGGCCACTCAACGCACTCTGAACAGTACTTCGCTGCTACTATATCTATTACTCACCTAACCACAATTCAATAATATGAAGCTACAATACGTACTATATATATAGTCGTGTGTCAGTGAACACACACACACGTAAGAAAACACGACAAGCACATACTACTTCACAGTAAAAGTTGACGCCTTCGTCCAATCAGCGATCGCAACTTTGTAACGGAAACTCCTCAAAACATCTCTGATTAGCCCGAAAGTCAAACATAAAAACTACACATAAAAAAAAGAAGAAAAAAAGCATATGGGTCATTACTACCACTCACTCTTTTACACTGGAGAATGACTGCACCTAAGGAAAAAAAAAAGGAATTGCAGCAATTCTAATTTCTATAATGACATCTACGTGCCTGTCGGCATGCGATACACTTCTCTTGCAGGAATCACAATGCTACTGGAATTCCTAAGCTTGCTTGTCTACTGCAAATGACAACAGAGAATTTGCTGGAAGGTCCTTACACCACCATGTGTAACAACGACTGTACATAAATACATCTGCGAATGAGGATACTGTCAATCTTCAAAGGACAGAAACCTGTTATCACTGAGTAGAATTATCATACAATCAAGCTTATAATTTATGTGTAGATTAGACATTTGAAGTTTCTGCTTTATGTACCGACCTTGCATAAAGAGTACAAACTTTTTTCAGGAATCAATGTTAGTGAATAGTGACTCAAAGATTTCATCAAGTGAAGAGAAACAAAAGGGTATAAATACAATTACGCATGGACAGGGTTTCCGCCAGGATTTTCAGTTGGGGTGGGAGTGTTAAGTCAAAATTAGGAGGGTGTAAGTGGAGTTTTGCACGGTTGCTACCGATTTATCAGCGCAAAAAAATTAAAGTTGGGGGAGTGTTGTCGATAATTTGGGGTTTACACCCCCTCACAGGGTGGTGGAGGGTCTGGCGGAATCGCTGCGCATGGTCTTAGTTTGGTTTGAAATGAATTGTAACAACCGACTTAGGAATCTTTGGTTGAGCAGGGAAAGAATGTGGAAGTTAGTCAGGGCCTAGTTTCAATGTGTATCCTAGCAATCACTTGGAAAAACCTCCGTCAAGGCGGCAAGCTGCTGAAACCAAGAGCCATGACCTTCCGAATGCAAAGTCAGACTCTACCAATTGAGCTACGACCGCCTCGTAGATAAGTAAATATTCCTCTTGGCCTTGTAATCAACTAGCCGACTCCACTCCTTGTTGAGAAGTTGAACGAAATGGTTCAGGATTCACCTTAAACTGTTGGCAGTTAAACCTTAAACCCCAAGGAATCTCCATCCGCAGCAATAATTCTTCGATTCACATCACCCTTGAATAATAAACTGGTTTCTTGTCAGGACACTGATCATCACCACCAAAATGGCCAAGTTTATTGAACTTTACAATATTTTCACAATCTATTGCGAATTACCTGCCATTTTCATTATCTACACCCGTCTGGTCCTACTAGTCATTATCGTAGACAATCAGGTGCATGCAGTAAGCAATTTTCTTAACCCGGTAAAGTCAGAGGCAATTCTGACAATGAAGTACGATAAAAACCCAAAAAAAGAGAACTGGATTAGAACCCAAAGGTGTCCAACCTCACGAGGGCGGACTGCTTGAGGGTGAGGTTCGCCCTCGTGACACCCACCCTCCTTAATGTAGGGTTAGTGAGGATGAGGGCTGAGCGAAGATGTGAGGGTGAGGACGAAATAGAAACGTGAGGGTGAGGGTAAGTGAGGTTTGACAAAAATGAACACCTTCGCTAGCCTAGCGAAGATTCAGGATGTCTTGCAAAATTCACATCCTGTTCGTGTTTCTCCATGAACTTCCTGACGAATAAACTTGTATGTTGCATATACCATTACAATCATTAGTGTTCTAACGAAAATGGAAGGTCCTTCAAGGGAAGCTAAGCCCTCTCCCATTCATCTCGAAATTGCGCCTGCTTTTTTATCTCAGCATAGGATGTACCTTCCTTGATACTGTCAAGAAGATGGAAACGTCGTCTTCTTCTCTTTCCCTCAACCATATCTTCAATTGTATCTCTCGGTATACAGCAGATTTTTTATTATTATTATTATTCCTCGATGTTCACCTTTCAAAGGCGTCCCAATTTTCTTTCTTTAGTAATAACTTCCTCAATACTGTTCATCGCAGAGGACCAACATAAAAATAAAGATAGCAAAGGAGTAAGTACTTATGTGAAACAATATTCCATAGGTTCTATTTTACTGACAGACATTTGCGATATTTCAACAATTAACATTGTTGTGAATGTGCGAATCGATGAAAGGAGAGAACACTACAGTAGCTCCAAGTCAACGTTAGAAAAAAAAAAACATGACTTCCATGACCAATCACAATAATTTTCATGATTAGGCACCTTGGAAGAAGTATTAGTCATAAGACATGCGGAACAAACGGCAGCAGCTCAGTTGATAGAGCGCTGGCTTAGCAATTCCCAGGTCCTGGGAACAATCCCTGACCGAAGGTTTTCCTCAGTCACACCAGGTAAATGCCGGGATGGTACATACATACTAGGCACTGGCCGACTACCTTCCTCTCCCTCACCGAATATATCGAATGTTCATTCAAGACCTTTAGGCATCTTAAGACTCACACCGGGATAGGGGAGGGGAAAGGATTCGGGAATGTGTCGGGCAGGGCTCATGTTGAAGGTGCTATCCTGCCTGGTATAACTGAGGAAACCCCGTGGAAAAACTTCAGTCAGGATGGTCGGCCGGTGGGATTGAACTCACGACCTGCGCCAACGTCCTACCACTGAGCTACGGCGGTTCGGTTCCTTTCTCCCGGCCTGAGATGCCTAAAGAAAATAAATTAAAATCGAAAGAAGACATGCGGACGGGTGTTCTGTTTGTTGACCGATAGCGGTACAGAAAAAATATATTTAGGACTTTCAAAGCTTGGGCTCGACTTTATCAACAACCTTCTTCCAAGGGAGAAGGGAAGGCAAAATAGCGTCACGACTCGAACACAACATACCATTCCAGGATCGCGTAGAATGACGGAAGGAAGACACACAAAATCTCAGTCAAGAATGGTTGGCGTGAGGAGAATTCAAATCCGTGTTTTGCTTCCCCAAAGCAGATACACAATCTGCGACCTTCAATACTGTATAGCACGATGGATAGTTGTTTTAGGCATAATTAGACCACTTGCTAAAAGAGTGTATGAGCTGAGAAAATTACAGTGAAAGCAAACACAACTAAGAAATCCCAAATGACTACCGTCCAAGACATACTTCGTACTTTAAAACCATTGATCTAACTACCATTGAATATATAT